>JAGIQG010000003.1:75570083-75694311 GCA_024679065.1 Sphyrna mokarran | reverse complement strand
AGTCAGTGAGATATCTCACAGTGGAAGGAGAGTTAGTCAGTGAGATATCTCACAGTGCAGGGAGAGTCAGTGAGATATCTCACAGTGCAGGGAGAGTTAGTCAGTGAGATATCTCACAGTGCAGGGAGAGTCAGTGAGATATCTCACAGTGAGGGAGAGTTAGTCAGTGAGATATCTCACAGTGGAAGGAGAGTTAGTCAGTGAGATATCTCACAGTGCAGGAGAGTTAGTCAGTGAGATATCTCACAGTGCAGGGAGAGTCAGTGAGATATCTCACAGTGCAGGGAGAGTTAGTCAGTGAGATATCTCACAGTGGAGGGAGAGTTAGTCAGTGAGATATCTCACAGTGCAGGAGAGTTAGTCAGTGAGATATCTCACAGTGCAGGAGAGTTAGTCAGTGAGATATCTCACAGTGCAGGGAGAGTTAGTCAGTGAGATATCTCACAGTGCAGGGAGAGTTAGTCAGTGAGATATCTCACAGTGCAGGGAGATTTAGTCAGTGAGATATCTCACAGTGCAGGGAGAGTTAATCAGTGAGATATCTCACAGTGGAAGGAGAGTTAGTCAGTGAGACATCTCGCAGTGCAGGAGAGTTAGTCAGTGAGATATCTCACAGTGCAGGGAGGGTTAGTCAGTGAGATATCTCACAGAAAGAGTTAGTCAGTGAGATATCTCACAGTTCCGGGGTGAGTTAGTCAGTGAGATATCTCACAGTGCAGGGAGAGTCAGTGAGATATCTCACAATGCAAGGACATTTAGTCAGTGAGATATCCCACAGTGCAGGGAAAGTTAATCAGTGAGATATCTCACAGTGCAGGAGAGTTAGTCAGTGAGATATCTCACAGTGGAAGGAGAGTTAGTGAGATATCTCACAGTGGAATGAGAGTTAGTCAGTCAGACATCTCACAGTGGAAGGAGAGTTAGTCAGTGAGATATCTCACGGTGCAGGGAGAGTTAGTCAGTGAGACATCTCACAGTGCAGGAGAGTTAGTCAGTGAGATATCTCACAGTGCAGGGAGAGTTAGTGAGATATCTCACAGTGGAAGGAGAGTTAGTCAGTGAGATATCTCACAGTGGAAGGAGAGTTAGTCAGTGAGATATCTCACAGTGCAGGGAGAGTTAGTCAGTGAGATATCTCACAGTGCAGGGAGAGTTAGTCAGTGAGATATCTCACAGTGGAAGGAGAGTTAGTCAGTGAGATATCTCACAGTGCAGGGAGTTAGTCAGTGAGATATCTCACAGTGGAAGGAGAGTTAGTCAGTGAGATATCTCACAGTGCAGGAGATTTAGTCAGTAGATATCTCACAGTGGAAGGAGTTAGTCAGTGAGATATCTCACAATGCAGGAGAGTTAGTCAGTGAGATATCTACAATGCAAGGAGAGTTAGTCAGTGAGATATCTCACAGTGCCGGGAGAGTTAGTGAGATATCTCACAGTGGAAGGAGAGTTAGTCAGTGAGATATCTCACTGTGGAAGGAGAGTTAGTCGGTGAAATGTCTCACAGTGCAGGGAGAGTTAGTCAGTGAGATATCTCACAGTGGAAGGAGAGTTAGTCAGTGAGATATCTCACAGTGGAAGTAGAGTTAGTCGGTGAATATCTCACAGTGCAGGGAGAGTTAGTCAGTGAGATATCTCACAGTGCAGGGAGAGTTAGTCAGTGAGATATCTCACAGTGCAGGAGAGTTAGTGAGATATCTCACAGTGGAGGAGAGTTAGTCAGTGAGATATCTCACAGTGGAGGAGAGTTAGTCAGTGAGATATCTCACAGTGGAAGGAGAGTTAGTCAGTGAATATCTCACAGTGCGGGAGAGTTAGTCAGTGAGATACCTGACAGTGGAAGGAGAGTTAGTCAGTGAGGTATCTCACAGTGGAAGGAGTTAGTGAGATATCTCACAGTGCAGGAGAGTTAGTCAGTGAGATATCTGACAGTGGAGAGGAGAGTTAGTCAGTGAGATATCTCACAGTGGAAGGAGAGTTAGTGAGATATCTCACAGTGCAGGGAGAGTTAGTCAGTGATATCTCACAGTGGAAGGAGAGTTAGTCAGTGAATATCTCACAGTGCAGGAGAGTTAGTCAGTGAGATATCTCACAAGGCAGGGAGAGTTAGTCAGTGAGATATCTCACAGTGCAGGGAGAGTTAGTCAGTGAGATATCTCACAAGGCAGGGAGAGTTAGTCAGTGAGATATCTCACAGTGCAGGAGAGTTAGTCAGTGAATATCTCACAGTGCAGGGAGAGTTATTCAGTGAGATATCTCACAGTGCAGGAGAGTTAGTCAGTGAGTTATCTCACAATGCAAGGAGAGTTACTCAGTGAGATATCTCACAGTGCAGGGAGAGTTAGTGAGATATCTCACAGTGGAAGGAGAGTTATTCATTGAGATATTCACAGTGGAAGGAGACCCTTCTCTAGGTAGATCGACTTCAAGGGTGAGCGCAAATGGCTGACTAAACAGATACCCTATTATATAGTCGGCACAGTGGTTAGCACTGCTGCCTCACAGCGCCAGAATCTAAGGTTCAATTCTGGCTTTGGGTCACTGTCTGTGTGGAGTTTGCATGTTGTCCCCATGTCTGCATTGGTTTGCTCCAGCTGCTCCAGTCTCTCCCCACTGTCCAAAGGTGGATTGGCATACTAAATTGACCCTAGTACCAGGGGAAATTAGAAGGGTAAATGAGTGTTACAGAGATAGGGGCTAGGTGAGGATTGTGGTTAGTACAGACTTGATGGGTCTAATGGTCTCCTTTTTTCGTATAGAGATTCTATATATGAGGGAATTTGATTTTGTGTTCTCCTAGGCTGCATTCCATAGATTTGTTCCCAACTCAAGGGTCTCATAACATTGTGATCCCCGCAAGGTGCAGAGCTGCATGGTGGGAGAGAGGGAAGGATGGAGGTGGAGGAGAAGGAGGGAAGAGTGGAGGTGAGGGAGAAGGAGGGAGCTGCCTCCAATGGGCACGGCTGATGGAGAGCAGCAAACTCCCTGCCCTGAGCTTCTTCCTCCTGTGTGAATGGTCATGGCTGACATAGGGTGCATAGATTGGACTAGGAAACTACAGGGACTGGGAACATCTGAAATGTGGAGCTTATTCAAGGAGCAGCTGCTGCGAGTCCTTGATAAGTATGTCCCTGTCAGACAAGGAGGAAATGGTCAAGTAAGGGAACCTTGGTGTACGAAAAAAGTTGATTCGCTGGTTAAAAGGAAAATGGAGGCTTATGTCAGGATGAGGCTTGAAGGCTCGGTCAGTGCAATGGATAGCTATAGATTAGCCAGGAGGGAGCTAAAGAGTGAGTTGAGGAGAGCTAAGAGGAGACACGAGAAGACTTTGGCAGATAGGATTAAGGAGAATCCTAAAGCTTTCTTTAGATATGTTAAGAATAGAAGATTGGTTAGGGCAAGATTAGGGCCAGTCATAGACAGCAGTGGGAAGTTGTGCGTGGAGCCTGAAGAGATTGGTGAGGCACTGAATAAATATTTCTCTTCGGTATTCACGCAGAGTGCTGGAAATGTAGCTATGGAGAGCACTGAGGTACAGGGTTGCAAATTGGGAAGTATTGTAGTAGATAGGGAGGATGTGCTAGAAATTCTCGAGGGTTTGAAGTTGGATAAGTCCCCTGGGCCGGACGGGATTTACCCTAGGATTCTCTGGGAGGCAAGAGAGGAGATTGCAGAGCCTCTGGCTCTGATCTTCAGGTCATCGTTGGTTACGGGTGTGGTTCCGGAGGACTGGAGGATAGCGAATGTGGTCCCATTGTTCAAGAAGGGGAAGAGAGACCTTCCAGGGAGTTATAGGCCAGTGAGTCTTACTTCTGTTGTGGGCAAAGTATTGGAGAGAATTATTAGGGATAGGATTTATAGTTATTTAGAGAGAAATGAATTGATTGGGGATAGTCAGCATGGTTTTGTGAAGGGTAGGTCGTGCCTTACTAACCTCATTGAGTTTTTTGAAAAAGTGACCAAAGAGGTGGATGGGGGTAAGGCGGTTGATGTGGTATATATGGACTTTAGTAAGGCGTTTGATAAGGTGGCCCATGGAAGACTTCTGCAGAAAATGCAGATGTATGGGATAGAGGGTGATTTAGCTAATTGGGTTAGGAATTGGCTAGCAGATAGAAGACAGAGGGTGGTGGTTGATGGGAGATATTCATCGTGGAGTTCGGTGACAAGTGGTGTGCCTCAGGGGTCTGTTTTGGGGCCCCTGCTGTTTGTAATTTTTATAAATGATCTGGATGAGGGTATTGAAGGATGGATTAGTAAATTTGCAGATGACACTAAAGTCGGTGGAGTGGTAGATAGTGAAGAGGGGTGTTATAGTTTGCAGAGAGACTTGGACAAGTTGCAGAGCTGGGCCGAGAGGTGGCAAATGGAGTTTAATGTGGAAAAGTGTGAGGTAATGCACTTTGGCAGGAATAATAAATGTGTAGAGTATAGGGCTAATGGTAGGATCTTAATAGTGTTGATGAACAGAGGGATCTTGGTGTATATGTGCATAGATCCCTGAAAGTAGGCAGTCAAGTCGATAAGGTTGTTAAGAAGGCATATGGAGTCTTAGCTTTTATTGGTAGGGGGATTGAATTTCGGAGCCGCAACGTCATGTTGCAACTGTACAAAACTCTAGTGCGGCCGCACTTGGAGTATTGTGTGCAGTTCTGGTCCCCACATTATAAGAAAGATGTGGAGGCATTGGAGAGGGTACAGAGGAGGTTTACCAGGATGTTGCCTGGTATGGAGGGCAGGTCTTATGAGGAGAGGCTGAGGGATTTGAGGTTGTTTTCGTTAGAAAGGAGGAGGCTAAGAGGAGACTTATTGAAACATATAAGATGATTAGAGGTTTAGATAGGGTGGACAGTGATAGCCTTTTTCCTAGGATGGAGAAAGCTAGCACGAGGGGACACAGCTTTAAATTAAGGGGTGATAGTTATAGGACGGATATCAGAGGTAGGTTCTTTACCCAGAGGGTGGTTAGGGAGTGGAATGCCCTGCCTGCGGCAGTTGTAGATGCGCCAAGTTTGGTGGCGTTTAAGAGGTTAGTTGATAAGTTTATGGAAGAGAAGGGAATGGTTTAGTTTGGAGGGTCATTGCTTTTTATAATGGTCAGCGCAACATCGAAGGGCCTGTAATGTTCTATGTTCTATGTTCTATGTGATCATATGGTTTGTCTTTCAATATCATCAAGGAAAGGTCTCTGCATAAAGTTTGAAGGGTTATGGAGACAAGTAGAATCATGTCAGAGGGGGCTTCTCTCACATGATTCTTATCGAGATGAAGAGAGAGAGTCCATCACAGGTCAACACAAGGTTAGGAGAAACAATCCTACTTTATAATCGAGGCAAAGCCCACAGGCCCCCTTGCCCTCCTTCTCCATTTCTGTTTTATGTCAATTTCTGTGGACTACAAATGCTCCTCACCTTCCAGCTCTGTCTCTGTAACACGTATTCACCAAACCCTTTCTCGTTCGTTTGTTTCATAGTTTCTATATCTTTTGTTACAAAGGTTTCACAAGTTCCAAAAGCGAGCCTTCAAACATTTTAACTGTTATCCTTTGCTTTGTCCTTATGTGCTGACTCATTATGAGTTATATTCTGTGTCACTTCCTGCCACTCTCTGTTTGTCTTCCCCCTAATCAGGCCCAATCTAACTGAGAGGTTTATTTTTAAAGAAAGAGTTTTGGAGAGGTAACTACAGAGAAGTCATTTCCGCCACTGGACATATTTAGAACAATCTAATATAAGAGGCAGGTTTTTGGAGGGAAAACAGGAAAGACATTTTCCTTGCAATGTTCTCCCAAAGGTGATGTTCCAGGCCAATTAAAGTTTTCAAACAGAAATCAATCATCTTTTGTTGAGTGGAGGCTGGGGAGCTGTTTACATGGAGTCAAAATAGAGATTTTAAAATTTATTCATTCATGTGATTTGCGTTGGCTTGGCCAACATTTATTCCCCTTCCCTAATTGCCCCAGGGAAAGGTGGTGATACATTGCCTCCTTGAAATGCTGTCACATTGCTGTTAGGGTGGAAGTCCAGCATTTTGACCCAGCAACAGTGAAGAAACAGCAATATGTTCTCAAGTTAGGATGGTGAGTAACATGGAGGAGAACCTGCAAGTAGTGGTGTTCCCAGGTATCTGTTATTCTTGTCCTTCTAGGTGGTAGTGGTCATTGTTTGGAAGGTGCTGCCTAAGGAACCTTGATGAGTTCCTTAAGTGCATCTTGTATATGGCACACACTGCTGTTACTCAGTGTCAGTCATGGAAGGAGAGAACGTTTGTGGATTGGGTGCCAATCAAGCAGGCCACTTTGTCCTTGATCTGGTCGATATTCTATTCTTTAGAAAATATTCCAATTTAGGTTATGCCTCATTTGGAATATTGTGTACAATTCTGGTCACCACACTACCAGAAGGTTGTGGATGCTTTGGAGAGGGTACAGAAGAGATTTACCAAGATGTTGCCTGGTGTGGAGAGTATTAACTATGAGGAGAGGTTGGATCAACTTGGTTTGTTCCCACTGGAATGACGGAGGTTGAGAGGTGACCCGACAGAGGTTTACAAGATTATGAGTGGCATGGACAGACTGGATAGTCAGATGCTTTTTCCTGGGGTAGAACACTCAAGCACTTGGGGACATAGGTTTAAAGTGTGTGAGGAAAAGTTGAGATGAGATATGCGAGGCAAATTTTTTATACAAAGTCTGGAACGTGCTGCCCAGGGAGGTAGTGAAAGCAGATATGATAGCGGCATTGTCTAGAGTCGTCTAAACAAACACTTGAATAAGATGGCAATGGAAGAATACGGATTCTGTAACTGCATATGGTTTTAGTTCAGGCAGGTATCATGATCGACGTAGGCTTGAAGGGTCAAAGGGCCTATTTTTGTGCTGTACTGTTCTTTGTTCTTTATTTAACTTATTTTGGACCCGTAGTGGGTAATCTCCCACCTGTTTGCTCACTTAATCTATGTTCCTTTGAACTTCCTCCACCAACTTACTGTGTCTCCAAGCATTGTATTCTCTTCAAGCTCAGATACATGGTTCTCTCTTCCTTCAAGCACACACTCACCTGTAAAATGCATTTCTCTCGTTTTAAACAGACAGTTGCTTAAATCTTCTCAAAACTTCCTCTGTTTGATCTATGCTGCTCAGGTAAAGCTCCTATAATCAGGACATCATTGAGATAAGCACTGTGTTCAGAATGCCCTGCAATAAACTTTCCATTGTACGCTGGAAAATGGCAGAAAGTGCAAGCCCAATTAAAGCCTGCTGAAGAATACTAATTCTCATAGCTTGCCAATCTGAGTACCACCTTTGGGCATGTTTAATCAGTCACTCAGTCCAAAGGAATGAAGCACTGCCACTTGGATGGAACTGGTTTCCCAGCAACTTCCTGGGGGAGAGGGGGATCACAACTGGAGGCTCCACAAGCCTAAAGAGGGGCCCTTGGCTACAAAAATCTCCCCCTGACACTGATGTTGCCACTGGAAAGATTCCCTCTCTGATACCTAAGGCTGTCTGCCTGGCCCCAGCATAAAAGAAGGTGCCCTCCTGTTCCCTAGGTTGCCTCAATGCTGGTATCCCTCCCATGACACTGCCAAGGCCGCATTGCTCACCACCCTGGAGAACCAGCACAACCTCCTTACTTGGACAATGGGCAGCAGGGAGAATCCCCACTCTGGTCTGTGCAGCATCAGAGCCAGATCAGGACTTACTCCTTACCAAAATAATCCCAGCCTTTATCTCCTCTGTTCCAATCAAGAGAGAATAGATGAGTGAGAATGACTGATAATGAGTGAGATGGGTGAGTGGCAATGGGTGGGATTGTATGACTGAGACTGGATAAGTGAACATGGTGGTAATCAGTGAGTGAGACTGGGTGAGTAAGAATGGGAGAGAGAGAATTGGTGAGAATAGTGAGTGAGGAGAGACAAACAGGCAATGGGAGAGAGAGAGAGAGAGGGAGAGACCGAGAAAGAGAGAGAGAGACAGAGAAAAAGAGAGAAGGACAGAGAGAGAGAGAGGGAAAGGGGAACCACCAAAAATAAAAACAAAAAGCAGAAATGAAATTAAAAATGAAATTAAATCTAAATGTGATTAAACGATTTAATAATACATCTAGTCCCTGCTGAGTCCATCAGGCATGGAAGGCCTCAATAGTGCTCCCAGATTCTGCATGCCTCTATTCAGGGACACTCAGCTGCGAATGTAGCCAAGATAGAGGGGCAGACAGCCAGGTTGGGTGACCATTCAGTTGGTCTACTGCCTGGACTTGTTAATGGCAAGCTGAGGAAACCATATCAAAAAAGTTGCATTATTCCTTTGGAGCAAATATGATCACAGCAGAGGAAAAATTAAAGGTGATACCACTGACAATCTGTGGCCCCCAAACTTCCAGCTGAGTGAGCATTTTAACCTTGTCTGATGCCCCAGATACAGTCTTTTGACCAGATAATCAAAGATCATTTTAACGCCTGAGAATCAATCATTGTGTTGAAATACAAATTTCATTCAGCAGCCTGGAAGCCAAAGGAGATAGTCTCGGGTTTTATGGCCAGACTGAGAGTTAGCAGAGAATTGCAATTCAGCCCCAGCTTTAGGAGAAATGTTAAGAGACCATTTGGTCTGTGGAATAAACATCTTCATCATACAGAAGTTACTGAGACGAAAAATTCTTTGGAAAAAGCTGTACAGATGGCCCAGAAAACTGACTGCGCAGAGCAGAGTGTAAGTGAATAATATGGCATGCCCAACGAAGTGAGATTAATACTATCAACACTCCCAATGGTTTATACCAGTATATATGTTTACCCTTTGGAGTCTGATTGCCTGTGCCATTTTCAAGAATACAATAGAAAGTTTATTACAGATCATTCTGGACATAGTGGTTTATCTCAATGATGTACTGATTGTAGAGGTTTTAATTGAGCAGCATAGATCAAACAGAAGTTTTGAGAAGGTTTAAGCAACTGTCCATTTAAAACAAGGGAAATGCACTTTGCAGGTGGATGCTGCATATTTGAGTTCAGTGAAGACATGAAAGCTTTGCATCCTTTGGAGGATCCTCTGCCACAGGCAGTAAGGTTCATCACTGGTCCCACAAGAGATAGTGTCAGCACTGCACTTGACAGCAAATCACATATAAATTTGGTCCGAGAAAAACCCAGTGTCATCAAAGGTTAAGAGAACGATAATGCAAGGCTGACAGTATGAGAAGTCAGAGTAAATCAAATTCTAACTGCCATGTATAATGTAGATAACATTGAGGATGGCACGTCATAGTGAGGGTGTGACCACAGCTGTGATGGCTTTTATTACAGGAAATGCATGATGCACATCTAGGGTAAAGTATGATGAAAGCACTTGCACAAAGTTATATCTGGTGGCCTGGCATTGAAAAAAAATGGAAAGAATGGTTAACCGGCAAAATGCAATATCATTGCTGCGACCGGCAAGTATGCATCTGTGAGGGTGGCTGGGTTGACCATGAGCAAGATTATAACATAGGTTTTGCAGGACCATTCCAGGGATATATGTTTCTCATCTTGCTTAATGCATATTCTAAATGGCTGAATGTCCAATGGATGAAGTCTACGACTGCCACAGCCACCATTGACAAACTGAAGCAGATTTTTTGCCACCAATGGCATTCCAGAGGTCTTAGTGTCAGACAGTGGCACAGCATTTACAGTGGAGGAGTTTTGGAAATTTGTTTGATTGAACAATATTCTCCAGGTTTGGTTAGCATTCGGCCAGCTTCCATTAGCTTAGCAAAATGAGTTGTACAAACGTTAAAATCAATGACAAAAACAAGCTAATAGACCATTGCCTTTATACAAAGAATAAAGAAAATTACAGCACAGGAACAGGCCTTTCAGCCCTCCAATGTTACACTGACCATGCTGCCTAACTGAACTAAACCCCTTCCGGAGATCATATCCCTCTATTCCCACCCTGTTCATGTATTTGTCAAGATGCTCCTTAAAAGTCACTATTGAATCTGCTTCCACTACCTCCCCAACAGTGAGTTCCAGGTACCCTCTTCATAAAAAACTGGCCTTGTACATCTTCTGTATTGCCACTTCCAGTGACCTGTGTAACTGTACATCCAGATCCCTTTGCCTATCAATGCTCTCTCTGTATTAGACCTTCCAAAATGCATATCATCTCATTTGTCCATATTAAACTCCATCTGCCCACACAAGTCTCCAACCTCTGTATCCTCTAATGATCCTCATCGCTATCTGCAAATCCACCAACATTTGTGTCATTCACAAATTTAGTAATCAAACCAGTTACATTTTCCTCCAAATCATTTACATAAATTAGAAACAGCAAAGGTCCCAGCACTGATCCCTGAGGATCAGTGATCTCTGAGGACCACTCGTCACAGTCCTCCATTCACAAATGCACCCTTCCACTGCTACCCTTTGTCTTCCATGTCTCGGCCAGTTCTGTATCCACCTTGCCAGCTCACCTCTGATCCCATGCAACTTCAACTTCTGCACCAGTTTGCTATGACGGATCTTGTCAAAAGCCTTACTGAAATCCATGTAGACAATATCCATTGCCCTATCCTCATCAATCATCTTCATAGGTATGTTATTATACAATACCACACCAAATGTGACCACAGGGGTCACATCAGCTGAACTACTAATGGGAAACTGCTTTCAGACACAGTTGGATTTGATATTTCCAGGTTGGCCAAGAGGGTGGAATCTGGATAAGCTCATGGGAAGAAATCATGGCTCAAGGGAAAAAGACAAGAGTTCAAAGTTGACGGTTTATCTCTGGGTAGAAACTTTGCAGAAGGTGGCTGGGAAAATTGTGGAAAGAACGAGGCTGGTCTCCTACATTGTAGAAATAGAAGTTCATTGTGTGAAAACACATGTGGATCACTTGAGGAAGAGAGTTGAGCCTGAAACAGGGGAATCAACAGATGTCTTCTGTGGGAGACACATGTTCACCAGAGATTGATCCTGGAATCTCTGTTATAAATATGGAGCTAGTGGTTTCTAAAACTGAGGGGGCTGTAGCTACTAACAGGCTTAAAACCCCAAAATGATGAGTTTATCTTTTACAACCATCTGACCAGGTTCACCATTTCCCCAAGAGTATAAAACCAAATTGAAACATTCCTACAGGATTGAAAAGCCTCCTAACAGACTGAACTTGTGAAGAGTTTTTCCTGCAGTTTCCTGATGTCTTGTTGAATAATGTGTGTCTCTGTTACTTTGTCTCATTCATAGGCGAACTCAGGATTGAGGGGAGAGGGGTGTGGAAGTAGTGTGGTGGTAGCATGGCTCCTTGGGGCAATCCCAATGGCCACATGATTATGTCAGACCTTAAGGAGAGGCCATACAGGAAGCCAAGCCAATCAGGAGGAAAAATATTCTACATAAGAAGATAAGAACTAGGTGCAGGGGTAGGCCACTCAGCCCCTCGAGCCTGCTCCACCATTCAATACAATCATGGCTCATCTCATCTCCATCTTCCTGTAACTCTCCATAACACTTTATCCCATTACTAATTTAAAAAAAGAACATCTATCTCCTCCTACTATTAGTTTACTCTATGAATTTTGTGTGCAAACAAGAAGAAAAATCTGGCTGGGTCTGGGAGTGAAGTTGTGTATATTGTAAACACTGCTTGGATTGGCTCAGGAAGAATTTCTACATGAGAGGGGTTCATGTGGGTGCTTGTTACATCTTGTAGGTTTGATGAAGTCTTTTTAGTCTTTTACGGGTTAACTATAAATCTTTATTAATGACTAGAACTTTTTACAAGTAAGGACACAAACTAGGAGATGTCACTGGACTGAGGTCAATCTGTGGTTGTGTCTCACTCCAAGCTGACTTTTACATCCCTGTGTGGGTGGTACAAACTCATCCCATACTCACCTTATATCTTCCAGATCCTTATACTATGTCTACCCCAATCTTCATCCAATGTATCTAGTGTTATATTGTTTACTTCATGTCCTTCATTGTCATTACTGCATGATCACTATCATTGAACTATCTCTATCTCATTCCCCTCCCCTCCCCCACCCCACCCCTCTTCAAGTCATTGAGTTGAAAGCTTCAGGCAGTCTGGAAGCCTTTCCATCTTTCCACACCTTGCCTGCACTCCTATGGGAGGAGTTGGAGGCTCTGTGGATGCTTGGTCAGTGCAGGCTTGAGGGGCTGAAGGGCCTGTTCCTGTGCTGTAATTTGCTTTGTTCTTTGAGTGTTCTGGAATCTGACTATGTTGGTTGCATTGGCTATTGTCAGTGCCTATTGCTCTGATGGTCAGATTCTGTGTTTGTCTCCTAGATGCAACTTTCTCTGTTGCCGCGACTGTGTGGATATTCTCGATGCCCACTATGGCTCAGGAGGCTCGTTCCTGTGTAGTTTTGTGTTTAGCTGTCAGTAATGGATAATTGTGAGCACTGTTTGGCGTGTCAGTTGGGAGTTAGAGTGTTTAGTGTTGAGCCGCAGTACCATTATGGGAGTAGCATAGAGACCCGTTGAACTGCTGCTGACTCAGTCCTCCACCAGGGGAGTTGTGGTTATCTAGAGAATGGTTTGCCGCTCTGATCATTGAGGGTTTGCTGGCAAGAATGGATAACACTGCTTCGAAATGACAGAAGGTCTGACTCTTGCAACAAACCCCCCACCCCAATCCCCCATTCTCCTGCTCTGACCTCATCATCCTCCTGCTCTGACCCCTCTTCCTCCCATTCTCCTGCTCTGAACACCATCTCCCATTCTCCTACTCTGTGACCCCCCTGCCCCCCATTCTCCTACTCTGAGCCCCCCCATTCTCCTACTCTGACCCCTCCTCCTCCTATTCTCCTGCTCTGACCCCCCCCATTCTCTCTTGCTCTGACCACCCCTTCCCCCAGTCTCCTGCTCTGAATCTCCCCATTCTCCTGTCTGATCCCCAATTCTCCTGCATTGACCCCCCCCCACCTCTTGTTCTGAGCCCTCCTCTCCCCATTCTCCTGCTCTGACTCCTCCCTCTCTCCATTGGTAAGACTGAGAGACCCCCCCCCCCCACCCAACCATTTTATTGGATGCTGTAGTTCTCACTGCTTATCCCAGTAAACTGCATTCCTGCTTATTCGTGGGAAAATCGAAATTGAGTTGAATGTTCCAGGAAAATCTTGGCTTTTCTCCAAAAGACAAGTTGCCAGATAAAGCAGCCAGTAAACAGATCTGCAAAAATCTTGAGCCTATGACCCCAACAAAGCAAGTTGTGCAGGATTGCTCTAATTGTAGCAGCTTGCAAAGGCAGTGCCGTCTAATCCAGAGCCGGGAGCACTGAGGCAGCACCAAGAACCACTGGGAGCTGTCCCTGGGGGAGGGGAGACTGGTCCAAACAGTGCGGGGGATAAGTAGTTTGGGGAGGTGAGGGGGTACTCGTGGGATGGACGGGGGTGGGAAGGATACAATGGACATGGGTGTGGGGGCCAGGATAATGAAAGAAGAGGCTGGAAGTGCAGTGGGTGAGAGACGGTGTCCGTGGAAAGGGGAGTGAAATTGTAGTGGGAGTGCGGACAGCACAGTGGTTAGCACTGCTGCCTCACAGCACTAGAGACCCGGGGTCGATCCAGCCTTGATGCCTGTGTGCAGTTTGCAACTCTCCCCATGTCTGTGTGAGTTTGCTCCGGGTGCTCTGGTTTGCTCCCACATAGGGCCTGGAATTGTTATCAGTATAGGCTTGATGGACTGAATGGCCTCCCTCTGCATTATGGGAATTCTATGATTCGATGAGAGTGTGGGAGGGGAGAGAGAGTGTGAGGGCGCAGAACGTGTTCTGAAGTCTGCCTCACCCCACTCTTGGTTCTCATTCACACCCACACACCCTCATTCACTCTCAGCTGCTGTGAGTGAATGATCACCATGAGGCTGGGAGTGAGGCAGACATACACCTCCACCCTATTATACTCTGAGAATCTGCTTTCTTTAGCAGGTTTTGATGGGCAGGTTGCTTCATTTTACAGCTCAGTTTTTAAAAAGATTTATGTGCAATGTGGTGCTGAACTTTATCTTTGTGAAATGTGTTCATTGGTCTCAGGAGTGAGGGAAATGTAGAGATTTTGCCCCACACAGAGACAGTGCTTCCAGCTCCAAGCAGTAACACATTGCCAGCTGTACACAGCTACAACAAGAGGCAGATTGCCTATCAAAACATCACTAAATAAGCTATTATTATAGATAGTCCCCACTTCAACTCTGTGTCTCCATGTTCCAGCTCTGTATGCTGGACTTACAGTCCCCACTCCAGCTGTGTACCTGGAGTTCCAGTTCCCACTCCAGCTGTGTACACTGGAGTTACAGCCTATGTTCCAGCTGTGTATGCTGGACTTACAATCCCC
Source organism: Sphyrna mokarran (assembly GCA_024679065.1). NCBI lineage: Eukaryota > Metazoa > Chordata > Chondrichthyes > Carcharhiniformes > Carcharhinidae > Sphyrna > Sphyrna mokarran. Next base: position 75,679,960 of record JAGIQG010000003.1, on the reverse strand, counting down.
ACTCCAGCTGTGTACGCTGGTGTTCCAGTCCCCACTCCAGCTGTGTATGCTGGAGTTACATCACATGTTCCAGCTGTGTATGCTGAAGTTACAGTCCCCACTCCAGCTGTGTACACTGGAGTTACAACCCATGTTCCAGCTGTGTATGCTGAAGTTACAGTCCCCACTCCAGCTGTGTACACTGGAGTTACAGCCCATGTTCTAGCTATGTATGCTGGAGTTACAGCCCATGTTCCAGCTGTGTATGCTGAAGTTACAGTCCCCACTCCAGCTGTGTACACTGGAGTTACAGCCCATGTTCTAGCTATGTATGCTGGAGTTACAGCCCATGTTCCAGCTGTGTATGCTGGATTTACAATCCCCATTCCAGCTGTGTACACTGGAGTTCCAGTCCCCACTGCAGCTGTGTATGCTGAAGTTACAGTCCACACTTCAGCTGTGTACACTAGAGTTCCAGTCCCCACTCCAGCTGTTGTGCTGGTGTTACATCCCCACTCCAGCTGTGTACACTGAAGTTACAGCCATATTCCAGCTGTGTATACTGAAGTTTCAGTCCCCACTCCAGATGTGTACACTGGAGTTCCAAGTCCCCACTCCAGCTGTGTATGCTGGAGTTCCAATCTCCCTTCCAGCTGTGTATGCTGGAGTTCCAGTCCCCACTCCAGCTGTGTCCACTGAAGTTACAATCCTCACTCCAGCTGTGTACACTGGAATTCCAGTTCCCACTCCAGCTGTGTAACTGAAGTTACAATCCCCACTTCAGCTGTGTACACTGGAGTTCCAGTCCCCACTCCAGCTGTGTACACTGAAGTTTTACAGTCCCCACTCCAGCTGTGTACATTGGAGTTCCAGTCCCCACTCCAGCTGTCTATCTTGGTGTTCCAGTCCCCACTCCAGCTGTGTATCTTGGTGTTCCAGTCCCCACTCCAGCTGTCTATCTTGGTGTTCCAGTCCCCACTCCAGCTGTGTATGCTGGAGTTCCAGTTCCCACTCCAGCTGTGTACACTGGTGTTCCAGTCCCCAGTCCAGCTGTGTACGCTGGTGTTCCAGTCCCAATCCAGCTGTATACGCTGGAGTTCCAGTCCCCAATCCAGCTGTGTTCGCTGGAGTTCCAGTCCCCACTCCAGCTGTGTACGCTGGTGTTCCAGTCCCCACTCCAGCTGTGTACGCTGGTGTTCCAGTCCCCACTCCAGCTGTGTACGCTGGTGTTCCAGTCCCGAGCAGGATTACAGATTTTTGTCACTTGCTATGAATGTTCCTCATTGGAGAGAAATGCAAACATCAGGGCAACAAACTCTGCAAGTGGAAGTGGTAAAGGAAGATTGGAGATGATTCTCCCATCACGACCCGCAAATTTTAATTCGGGAAATGTGAGTGTCAGCCATTTCATGGGTTCCCCACAAGCGTTCATAACTCTGGTGCATCTCCCAACCAGAAAAAATGGTGCCACTGGAACTGCGCTGAAAACTGAGGTGCCTCTGATTTGTATTACTTATCATACCTGAGCATTGCTATTATCAATCTCTGCTATGTTTATGTCTCCCACCTCTTTGGTGTAATGTCACTTTGGTGTGAATCATGGCATATAAAAGTTTCAACCTGGAGTGGCAGCTTTGAACTGATATGAGGAGCTAAGTGCTGTAAGCAGAGCACGGTGGACGCCTGGGTAACTTTCCTCCTGCTGCCTTCACATGTTGGCTCATGGACAAGTGATATCTGGAGTGGGGGGGAAAGTGGGGATGGGCTTCTATTTTCTCAGCACTCTCTGGGTCAGGGTCCCTAAAGCAAGTCTTACTCAGCCTTGTGCTCCAGGGCACCATGCGATGGCACTCTCTTGCTGTGGTCAGGGATTCGACTGAGTGCAAGTGTGCTGGGGTGGGGGAAGAAATGCACCATGTGAGGCCTAACCCGGTGAAGCAGCTGCTACTCCAGAGGTTCAGACATGGACTGCATGGAATCTGCTGCACACATCTGGTGCCGCTTTTCACTCTGTCCCCGCCCTGTGACACAGACCAGCAACATGTGCCTTAACAGATGCTGCAGTTACACACATAGGAATGGCTCAAGGCTGCGCATTGCCAAGGCTGCACACTGACCTGCATAATCTGTGCCAGCATTTATCATGATGGGAATCTCACACAATCCTAATCGGGTCACATATATCACCATGGATTGTGGGGGGTTGCACTCACAAGTGGGGTCAACTGAGGGATTGGGGTGGTGCTGGGTCTATGCAGCCAATGAGAATAATAGAACATAGAAAACTACAGCACAAACAGGCCCTTTGGCCCACAAGTTGTGTCGATCATACTCATACTACTAGGCCTATCTGTAATCTTCAATCCCATTAAATCCCATGTACTCATCCAAAAGTCTCTTAAAAGACCCCAGCAAGTTTGCCCTTATCACCACCAATGGCAGCCAATTTCACTCACTCACCATCTTTTGAATGAAAAACCTACCCCTGACATCTCCTCTGTACCTGCTCCCCAGCATCCTAGACCTGTGTCATCATCTGTCATTCTTTGCTCTTTCCAAACCCCACTGTGCAGATGGATTTCGGTTTGCTCTATCTGGAGCTGGCCAAGGTGGTGGCAGGAGGAGCAGAGGAGGAGGGGGAGGAGTGACTCAGGATGTGGCAGGCGTGGAGACACCACCACAGGAGCAGCCATTACTGGTCCCTTAGGAAGAAGGGCAGGGGGCTGCTGCTGAGAGCCAGAAGGTGGGTAAGCAGACTCCCGAGAGGGTGCATAGACGATGGAGGGTGCTGAGGCCAAGGAGGTACAGGCCCCGCAATTCATTCGCGGCCCCCTCAGAGGAGATGTGCCGTCGCTGGCTGCAGCCCTCCAAGAGCACGGTGGGACATCTTTGTGAGATGCTGTCACACTTCGGATCTCGGGAGGGCAGCCTCCCATTCCCTGTCAAAGTGAAGGTTACAGCTGAATTTTTACATCTCTGGCTCATTTCAGACTCTCAGACCTAGCCGGCATCTCCCAGGCCTCCATGCATAGATGCGTGTGGTAGGCCTCAGATGCCCTGTATGTCTGGGCAGGGTAGGACACAAATTTCAATGTGGGACATGCAGAGCAGGAGGCCCAGGCTCTTGGCTTTGCTTCCATTGCTGGGATTCCCAATGTGCAGGGAGCAGTGGGCGGGACAACACACATTATCTTGCAGGGCCGCAGCAATTTGTGAACAGGGAGGGGTTCCACTCCCTGAACGTCCAAATTGTCTGTGACCATCTAATGAGGATCATGCAGGTTGATGCACGCCATTCAGGGAGTTTCCGTGACGGCTTTGTGCACAGGCATTCGGACATCCGTGGGCTCTTTGAAGACCAGCCCAAACTCCTGGGATGGCTACTGGGTTAGGTGATGGCTGATGACACTGTGCAGAGGCTGAGATCAAGGTGGAGACCTGCTACAATGAGGCCCATCCAGCCACTTGGTCCACTGTAGAGCAGTGCATTGGCCTGCTTGAGATGCAGTTCTGCTGCTTGGACCACTCTGCAAAGGGTGGAAGAGGGTAGGGGTGTAGGGCCTCCAGTATGACCCTGTGCATGCTTCACACAGCATCATTGTTTGCTGTGCTCTGGAGCAGGAGGAGGAGGGAGAGTGGCGAGGGGGCGAGGTTGATGTCCCGCCGTACAAAGAGCTGGAGGAAAGAGGGAGGGTGGCGATGGCAGGTGTCCGGCAGAGAAGGACATTGAGGGACACTTAGGATTGTAGCCCACTTCACCCATCTGGTGCTGTGCGGTGAGGGGCTACAACCACGACACATGCACCTCAGGAGCAAGTTACTATTCCCCTTCCAAACTGACCTGGGCCCTCCAACCAGCACATCACCCTTCCCCAGCCTGTTCCCCAGAGACATTCAAACCTGTTAATGTCCCTGGGCTGGCAGTGGTAGTGAGTGTTGGTTGAAGGTTGGAGGATGATGTGCACACTGAGATCCTGCCCCTAATGCCACTCAAATCTGACTCCTACCTGTATTCTGCATGCTGCCATCTTAGCCCGTGTAGCTGTAAGGGTTGCGTTCACATGTTCTTTCGCCAATGGAGGCGGGGGGGCGGTGTCAGGAGTGGCACTTGCCCCAAAGGTCTGGTGGATGTTGGAGAAGGTGGGACTGTAACATGTGGCTGAGTCTCCAAGGTCATCAGACAGCACCTCTATGAGTTGGGGATGGTGGATTCAGAGCCACATTAGTCACAGCTGTGAGGTGCAATTAAAAGTTTATTATGTTCTTAACATTATTGATGAGTAAACACTGACCTTCACCCTCTTAGTGAGCTACGATGTTCTTACTTGGAGTAGTCTACTGCTTGTTCTAGATGTTACCCCAGGGATACACATCAGAGGTGGATGTGCCCAGCTGTGATACACACCTTATTGCCTGTGATGCCCTTGGAGTTGTCCCTTTCTGTGGCTGGGACCTGTTTCGGTGCCACTCTGTTCATCTCACTAGCCCTGAGATGCCCTGGTGTGAGGAAGGGGGGAATAGGAAGATCTTGGGACATCTGGATCTCCTGGGTGGAAGGCACCAGCATGGGCTCAAGCCTTTTCTCCTCCCTAGGGGTGGCCCAGGGACACTCCATGACATGGCATGATAGTTGGACTGAGCTCCAGAAGCTCTGGTGTCACCTGGCTCTGCCGGTGCTGGAGGCTGAAGTGTGTCTGCCTCATGATGTGTGATCCCTCAGCCCTGGCCTCTGAAACTCGGCCAAGCTCTGGAGCCCCTCAGCAGTAGCCCTCTGAGCATGGGCTAAGTTGTCAAGGCTTACAGCCTCAGCCTGCTGTGTCTCCAGAATGTCAGTGAGAATCCCAGCCATGACCAGCAGTGTCCCCAAACATCCATGGCCATCGAACACTGTGCCTCCTGGATGCCCGTGGCCCGTAGTGTCTCCAGGATGGCCTGTACCCTGTCATGCATGAGAACAGGCCCTAAGTCAGACTTCCCACGGCAGTTGCCACCCCTGTGGTGTTGGCCTGGATTTCATGCTGTGTCAGCACCACCTCCTGTATAACAGCACTCTGTTTGACTCCCTGAAGCAGCCTTGCGATGCAGCATGGTTGCTAATACGCCTTCCACAATTCCCTGATGCATCTCCACCAGCCTTGGGAGGAACAAAGCCAGCAGCTGGCTTGGGGGACAGCTGAACCCTGGCCTCTGACAGACCTCTGTGTGCTCTAGCTCTCAGATATGCCCAATGTGCATCAGCTGCTGTGATGTGTTCACCAATTCATGACCCAGAAGCCTCAACCCTCAGAGCAGCACCTCTCTCCGAGGTGTCATCCAGAGGTTTGTGGGCAGCTTGTTCCAGAGTATCAGGGGTGGCACCAACAGCCAAAAGGCTGGGTTCCTCTGGGTCCAGAGCTGCAATAAAGAGCACACATTAGGGGAAGGGAGGTAAAACATTCTACATAGCATTGCACTTACTTCAAGGAGGACTTAAATTGAGGATACATTTCTGCTCACTTGCATGCTGGATACCAACTTGGCGTCAGTGACCCATCATCCCTGCCAGCTCCATGGCACACTCTTCAATGCTGCAGGTCAGCTACACCATCACCAGTCTGTGTGGTCTCATGTAAGTTGTGATGTTCTTCTTCTGTAGGAACATAAGGTAGATAACAAGTATTAACATATCACAGTGTGCAATATGTGCCTGTGTCTCAGGCGTTGTGCTGACAGTTTTGAGGAAAGCGGTCACCACTGAAGGTTGCTTGTTTAGGGGTGACAGGAAGAGAGTTAGATTCTTCCTGGGAGAAGGGTCAGTTGTTGCATGACGTTCAGGTGTCTAAGCATGGTTTGAGATCTGTGTCAAGCATGTGTGCGGGACCAAGTGGGATGTTCACTCAACTTTGCTGTTTGCAGAAGGTTGTACAATTTTTTCCGACATTTCTGGCCAGAGTGTGGTGTCAGGCTTCTGCTTCATTCTGCTTCATTCACTGCCACCTCTTCCCACAATACCATGGCAGATGCACCCCTTGGGTGAGGGCCCTAGGCAGGGAAGGTCCACTCACGCCTCTCCTCCACAGCATCTAGTACATGCTCTTGGTCAGCCTCTGTGAATCTGGGTGCTGGTTTGCTCGCAGACATCTGTGTGGTGTGACTGGCTGTGTGTCTATTCCTGCAGCTTATATACAGCTCTGGTTCATTAGGGGATTTCTTTTGTTTATTATAAATATATTATTACAAAACAATTACAAATGTTCAAAGAACAAATATGAAAGATACATTACCAACAGCTAACACCATTCATTTATCAATAACCTACAATTACTACCTTCTATTTAGGAAGTTCATTGTCGGTTATAGTTTTCTAGGGCATTGTACAAACATTAGTACAACACAGCAAACTGTACACAACAAAAATAAGCACTGAAGCATATCTGTTGCCCTCCAGGGCACTGCCTCCTGAGTCTTACCCTTTCTGGGGGTTGCAACTATCTACAGGCACTTACATCTGGGGGTTACACCTTATGGATGTTCGGCCAGAGGGGGGAAGAGGGGAGACCCCCCAGATCTACTCTGTCCGGACCCTCCCTTCCAGATCATCAGCCAGGGCGGTGGGAGATATTCTGTCCAGGCTGCACTTCCTGATTTTCTCCCAGAGAATGGGGACCCTCCTGTGTTACTACGTCCAGAACTTCATCAGCCAGAACTCTCCCTAACCAGATGTTACATCCCACGGGGGGGTTGCGCATTCTGGGGGGAGGATGCCCCGTGGGCCATAAATAATGCAAGGAAATAAAGGGGCTTGCAGAATAACCAACCACTTAATATGAAAACCGTATGATACAGTAACAGACAGTCAATTAACAATCATAAAATCTTTGAACATTCCGGTGGTTTCACCTTCCAGACCTTCACCTGTCAACATTGCACCTTCTGAAGTTTACAAAGTTCAACTACATTCTTCCGAGGTGCAGCCTTCTGGGTCAGCTCTTCCACCTGCCGGGGCTACACCTTCTGGGATTACACCTTCTGTGGCAGAAACTTCCTGAACTGCAGTTTCAGAATCACTCCTTCCTGGCTTGGATCTTCCAGGATTGCACCTTCCTGGACCACACCTTTCAGGGCACGAGTCTCAGCGAGAACCTTGCTCCGACAAGTCCCAGCTAGAACAGAAGTTGTTACACAAGCCCGAAAAAAAAGGCAAATAGAAGATAGTCTTTTGATTCCTCAAACAGGAATCAAAGGAAGGCTGAAGAGAGAGAACTGATGGAGGTGTACTGCAGGCAGAGAAAGTAATGGAGACAAAGTGGAAACATAGGCCCTAGACTCCAGACTTCAGGCTATAGCAGCAACAGCATACAGCACCAACACCCTGCTCAGTTGTTAGAGAGTGACAGCACTCCTTTTCCCCCAGGTGATGACTCTAATAGAAGTGCATACAGAGTGCTAGCAGACTCCCATCAGATCTTAGCAGAACATACAGAGTACTCTCAGTGGGCCGGATGCATCAGGAGTGCAAGTGCACTGAGAGTGGCCAGTCAAGGGCCTGTTGGCAACAAGTGCTTGTGAGAGATTTCAAAAGCTGCTTTTAATTGAGTGTCATGCAAACTTTGGGGATTGGCTACCATTCAACAGGCAGCTGTGTCTAGGGGGTTGTAATACTCAAGGCTCTCGTTCAAGGGAGGAATGCTCGCAAGCTGGGGTTGTGAACATCAGCAGAGATTTCTGCAGGGCAGCAGTGAGATCAACATGTTCAAAAGATGGAGGGATGGGAGTGCCCGCAATATTTGGATCCATGGGGAAATGAGATGAAGGGGCAGCCATCTCTGTATGTGGGGGGAGGGGGGCCAGCGATATCTGTGGGCGGGGGGCGGGGTGGGTGGTGGGGGGGGTATGTGGGGGCCAGCAGTGAGACTAGTGATATCTGTGGGGATTGGAGGGCAGCAACCTCGATACTGGGAAGTCTTTTAGTGATCTCCCAGAAATATCACATGCGCAGGTTCCCGCTCATCCTGCCATTTTCAGGCTCTTCGGCGCGAATAGGCCCCACCTCCTGAACTTGGAATGATATTCACGATTGTGATCCCTGCATTGCACCAGAGTGGAAAGGTTCGGGTCTGAAGTTCCACTGAAAAAACAGTCATGATCTAGAGCAGTTTTCTTGCCAATCAGCACTCTTGGGAGATCTCCCCCCCCACCCCACCCACCACCACCCCATATGCACAAGAGTGTCAGTGTCAGCAGGTCAGTGTCAGTGCGCCTGATCTTACCATTAAATTGTGCCTGTTTGTGGGCACGAAAACTTGGTAAAGTCAGGTGTGGGGTAAGTAATGCCAGCTTTACCAAGGCCCAAAAATGATTGGGACCACATCTGAAACAGGCGCGATATCCATTTCAATTGACTTAATAGGCTGCACTTCCTCCGGGCGGGTGGGGGAGAGAAGGGTGATTCTGCTGACACTCTGTCAGAGATCAGTGAGGGGGAAGGGGGGGTGCTTTCTGATGGTCTGTCTGTGATCAGTGAGGGGAGGGGGGGGGCTTTCTGCGGCTCTGTCTGTGATCATGAGGGGGAAGGGGGGTGCTTTCTGACGGTCTGTCAGAGATCAGTGGGGGGAAGGGGGGGGCTTTCTGACGCTCTGTCTGTGATCAGTGAGGGGGAAGGGGGGGCTTTCTGACGTGTGCGGGTCTGTGTGCGTGTGTGCGTCAGTGTGTGTGTGTACGCGTCAGTGTGTGTGTGTGTCAGTATGTATGTGCACGTCAGTATGTGTGTGTCAGTTTGTGTGTGTCAGTGTGTACATATCAGTGTGTGTGCGTCAGTGTGTGTGTGCGTCAGCATGCGTGCGCGTCAGTGTGTGTGTGCATCAGCATGCATGCGCGTCAGTGTGTATGTGCGTGTGTCAGTGTGTGCGTGCATCAGTGTGTGTGCATCAGTGTGTGTGCGTCAGTGTGTGTGCACGTCAGTGTGTGTGTGCACGTCAGTGTGTGTGTGCACATCAGTGTGTGTGCACGTCAGTGTGTGCATGTCAGTGTGTACGCGTCAGTGTGTACGCATCAGTGTGTGTGCGTCAGTGTGTGTGCGCGTCAGTGTGCGTGCGTCAGTGAGTGTGCATGTCAGTGTGTGTGTGTGCACGTCAGTGTGTGTGTGCATGTCAGTGTGTGTGCATCAGTATTTGTGCATGTCAGTGTGTGTGCACGTTAGTGTGTGTGCGTCAGTGTGTGCGCGTCAGTGTATGTGCGTCAGTGTGTGTGCACATCAGTGTGTGTGTGTACGTCAGTGTGTGCGCATCAGTGTGTACTTGTCAGTGTGTGTGCGTCAGTATGTGTGCACGTCAGTGTGTGTGTGTGCACGTCAGTGTGTGCGCATCAGTGTGTACATGTCAGTGTGTGTGCGTCTGTGTGTGTGCACATCAGTGTGCGTGTGTGCGCGTCAGTGTGTACATGTCAGTGTGTGTGCGTCAGTGTATGTGCACGTCAGTTTGTGTGTGTGCGTGTCAGTGTGTACGTTTCAGTGTGTGTGCGTCAGTGTGTGTGTGTGTCAGGATGTGTGTCATCAGTGTGTGTGATTCACACAAGAAGGAGACTCCTATCCAATGATGATTCAAAACATGGCATTCTCTTTATGATTATTGCTGGCTAATGGGATTCTCTCAAACTGATCTTATTTTTTGCAAAAACATGCTTTATTCATAGAAAATTTGGAAGATATATTACAAAACATTTTAAATACTTGTAACAATAAAGTGCAATGATATTCACATTTACATTCCAAGGCATTCAGTTCAGTAATGAGAACATTACAAACATTTCAATGCTTTTACAAACTATACACATTGTTCATGTTACACTCGCAGTACTTCAATGTTGTTTCATAAGGTTAGGATTAAACACAGTCTCAGGGTTTTACTTGGTTACTAGTTCCTCGATGTACATTGACTGAAAGGTCTTACACAGTGGCCTTTCCCCATTGTGTCTCGTCAGCAGCTGTCCTGAGTTTGAGTGTGCCCCTCAGCACATAGTCCTGGGTTTGGAATGTGCCAGTCTGCAACACTCGGTCAAGGACAATTCCTTTCACTGGAAGATCGGCAAGTCTCAGACAGACCAAAGAGTGTCTTTACTTGTATTGACAGAAGACTGGACTGTGCTCAGGCAAACAGCACAGAGCTGATGAACAAAGCACGTAGTGTTGGTTAATGGCCTCGGGCATCTTTCCCATTACACAGCTTCTGATTTCCTACCCCCTAGAGTTTCCACTTTCTCTGTGTGGGATGTGTGTTTTTCTGTCTGCATTGGTTTTTTTTGGCTAATCTTGATGTAATGATAGCTTTGTGATTGCTTGTTCGTCTCGCTTACTGACCTGGGAAGATTTTCCTTGCTGTTACAGAATCACAGAATCTTTATAGTGCAGGATGCAGCCATTCAGCCCATCAAGTCTTCACTGGCTCACTGAAAGTGCATTCTACCCAGACCCATTCCCTGGCCTTATCCCCGTAATTCTTTCTTTCCAGATAGCAATTCAATTCCCATTTGAATACTTTGATCTAATCTGCCTCCATCACCCCTTGAATGAAATTTGTACCAGACTCAACAATCCTCTAAGTGAAAAAAATATTCTTCGCATCATTTCGATTCCGTTTGCAAATTATTTTGAATCAGTAATGTCTAGTTCTTGATGTTCTCTTAGAAGGGAACAATTTCTCACGACTTACCCTCTCCATACCCCTCAGGATCTTGAAAACCCAGGTGAGCACTCAGATCCTCCACAGATCAGCTGGCGAGGGTATTCACAAACATCTTTTACCTCCCGTTACACCAATGATTTAATTTGATTTTTGCACCTGTATATATGTAGCAAGCAATATCCTCATTCCCTTCCCTTTCCAAGCTCTGCCCAAAGACACATCTCTAACCAACGTTCAGGTTACAGCTTGTCTTTCACACTAACCCCAGGTCAAAGGGACTGTTACTAATCTAATATTCACTCACAATCAGGCCTCTATCTGCTTCAAGAAGATGACCATCATCCCTGTACCAAAGTAAAACCAAGCAATGTACCTTAATGATCATCATCCAGTGATCTTCAACACTATTATTCCCATGAAACCCATCTTCACACTCCGTGGCCTAGAGATCGGCTCCTCCCTTTGTGGTTGGATCCTGAACTTCTCAACACACAGAATGCAATCAGTAAGGATAGGCAACAACACCCCCTCCACGATCATCCTCAATACCAGTGCCCCACAAGGCTGTGGCCTCAGCTTCTTACTATCCTCCGTATACACCTATGACTCTGTGGCCAAATTCCCCTCCAACTCGATTTTCAAGTTTGCTGATGACACCACCGTAGTGGGTCAGATCTCAAACAATAATGAAATGGAATTCAGGAATGAGTTAGAAAACCTGGTGAACTGGTGCAGCAACAATAATCTCTCCCTCAATGTCAACAAAACAAAGGAGATAGTCATCGACTTCAGGAAGCGTAGTGGAGGGCATGCCTTGTATTCATCAATAGGGCCATGGTAGAAATGATCGAGAGCTTCAGGTTTTTAGGTGTCCAGATCACCAGCAACCTGTCCTTCACATATATATAATTAAACACAATTGATGTACAATTAACACTGAGGATTGCTGGATCTGGGAGCTAAGTGCCTTTTGACTTACCAGCTGGATTCGCTTTACCTTCTTCACTAGCCTGCCATGATTCAAAGTCCTTGAGTGTTCCAGTCAGTTCCCACTAACTTTATCAAAATTCCTCTTAATCTTCTCTGCTGTAAAGAGAATGACCTCAGCTTCTTCAATTTATCTATCCATATACAGGATATTCCAGCTGGACAGAATTAGTACTTTATCCTTGGACAACATCACCTGAACCCACAACCACAGCAGATACCTGGGGATACCATTACATGAGCATTCCCCTCCAAGTTCCCCTCTTCATCTTGACTTGGAAATATATCATTGTTCCTTCATTGTCACTGGGTCAAATTTCTGGAATTCTCTCCTTAACAGCACTGCAGGTGTACATACTTAGTTAGAAGTCTCGCAAAACCAGGTTAAAGTCCAATAAGTTTATTTGATAGCACAAGCCACAAGCTTTCAAAGCGCTACCCCTTCATCAGGTAACTGGGAGTTCTGTCCACAAACAGGGCATAGAAAGACACAAGCTCAATTTACAAAATAATCGCTGGAATAACAGGGTATATAAAGACACAAACTCAATTTACAAATTGTAAGGTGTACCTACACTTCAGGAATTGCAGCGGTTCAAGAGGCAGCATACCTTCCAACACTTTACTGATGATTGAGAGTGGACTGAGGGACAGTATTTGGCTGGATTAGATTTGTCTTTTTGTGTACAGGATATATCTGAGCAATTTTCCACATTGCTGAGTAGATATCAGTGTTGTCGCTGGACTGAAATAGTGTGGCTAGGGATGTGGCAAGTTCTGGAACACAAGTCTTCAGTACTGTGGCCAGTATGTTATCAAGATCCAAAGGCTTTGCAGTCACAGTGCAGTCAGCCATTTCTTTAAATCACATGGAGTGAATCAAATTGACGGAAGACTTAGCTCTGTCTATTATTTGCTGCTGATGATGTTTAAAATGCAAGTAGTCCTGTATTGTAGCTTCACTAGATTGACACCTAATCTTTAGATGTGCCTAGTGCTGCTCCTGGCATGTCCTCCTGCACTCTTCATTGAACCAGGGTTGATCCCCTGGCTTTGTGATAGAATCAGCTTGCAGAATCTCACTGTACACCACTCTGCTGCTACCTCCTGCCAGAACCTACCTAGGCTTGATGATGATAGAGACAATACATATCTCTTTAACCTGTGCTTAACCCTCTCTCCACTCACATTATCTGTACCTTTAAGACTTGATTACCTATAAAGACTCACGTTCCAATCATTATTTTGTAAATTAAGTTTGCGTCTTTATATGCTCTGCTTGTGATCAGAACTCCCCACTCACCTGACGAAGGGGCAGCACTCCGAAAGCTAGTGGATTTTGCTACCAAATAAACCTGTTGGACTTTAACCTGGTGAGTTACCTGAGAGCCTTTTTCCTCAGATGGTGATGGCTAACACGAGAGGACGTAACTTTAAATTGAGGGGTGGTATTATAGGACCGGGTATCAGGACTAGGTTCTTTACTCAGAGGGTTGTGAGGGCGTGGAATGCCCTGCCTCTAGCAGTTATGGACTCGCCAAGTTTAAGGGCATTCAAATGGTCAGTGGATAGGCATATAGATAACATTGGAATAGTTTAGGTTAGAGGGTCATTAAATTGGTTCCACTGGTCGGCACAACATCGAGGACAGAAGGGCCTGTATTGCGCTGTAATGTTCTATGTTCTATGGTATTGTGAAGCTTCTTACTGTCTTTACCCCAGTCCAACACCAGCATCGTCACATCTTGGTGATAGAATGGCAGATATACAAGGTCATGAGGATATAGACTATGGTTGAGGGGAATTCTGCTGCTGCTGATGGCCCACAGCCCCTCATGGAAGCCCAGTCTTGAGTTGCTAGATCTGTACAAAGTCTAATCCACTTAGCACAGTGATAGTGCAACACAACATGATGGAGATATCCTCAATGTGAAGATGGGACTTAGTCTCCACACGGACATTGTTGTGGATAGGTGTATATGTGGCAGATGGGTTGCTGAGGGTGAGATCAAGTATGTTTTTCCCTATTGTTGATTCCCTTACCACTTGCCACAGTTCCAGTCTAGCAGATATGTCCTTTAGGACCCAACCAGCTCAGTCTGTGGTGGAACTATGGAGAGTATATTCTGTGTCTCTGCCACACTCAGTGAACATACTGTTCAACATGGAGGAATATGGATTTATCAGCTGAGGGGAGGGTGGTATGCAGTAGTCAGCAGGAGATTTCTTTGCCCATCTTTGATTTGGGGTCAGAGTTGATATTGAAGACTCCCAGGGCAATTCTCTCTTTGCTGTATACCACACTGCTGCTACCTCTGCTAGCTCTGTCCTGCCAGTGGGACAGGACCTACCCAGGGTTGATGATGGTGGTATTTGGGACATTATCTCTAAGGTATGATTCTGTGAGTGTCAGTACAGCAGGCTCCAATTTGACTCAAGGTTCCCAGATGTTAGTAAAGAGGACTTTGCAGAGTCGACAGGGTTGAGTTTGCTGTTGTAATTTCTGATGGTGCAGGTGGCCCATCTAGTTTTATTCCTTTTCAGTTTTTTAGCAGTTTGATACAACGGAGTGGCTTGCAAGGCTGTTTCAGAAGGCAGTAACATTACTGTGGATCGGGAGTCACATGCAGGCCAGACCAGGGAAAGACTTCCTTCCCGAAAGGATATTAATGAACCAAATGGATTTCTACAACAATTGGCAATAGTTTCATGGTCATCATTAGACTTTTAATTCCAGATGTTTTAATGAATTCAAATTTAATCTGCCATTGTGGGATTTGAACCAGATCCCCAGAGCAGAGTCGCTTGTCTCCTGAGGTGGCACAGTAGCATAGTGGTTAGCACTGCTGCTTCACAACTCCAGGGGCCTGGGTTCAATGCCCAGTGTGTGAAATTTACACATTCTCCTTGTGTTTGCATGGGTTTCCTTCGGATGCTCCGGTTTCCTCCCACAATCCAAAGATGTGCAGGTTAGGTTGATTGGCCATGCTTAAGTTGCCCCATAGTGTCCTGAGATGTGTAGGTTAGTAGGTTGAGTAAAATACATAGGGATATGGGGTAGGGCCTGGGTGGGATTGTGGTTGGTGCAGACTCGATGGGTCAAATGGCCTCTTTCTGTACTGTAGGGTTTCTATGATTTCTCTTCAAAGCCCATCCAACATCTACAAGGTACAAGGCAGGAGTGTAATGGAATATTCCCCACTTGCCTGGATGGGTGCAGTTCCAACAACATTCAAGAAGCTTGAATTTCCTGTTGCTGCTTGTGTCACAGTTACTGAGCATGTTGGAGATCTATTCTTCAGTTCCAGGCACCATACATTATCAACTCTTTTACTTGTAAAAAGAAACCACAGCTACACACTCACATCCACATCCCAATATCATGCCAAATATTCCATCCGATACAAGTTATTCTCGACTTATCTCTCCTGGGTAGCCCTAATGCTTTGGGTAGTGGCCAGACTACATCAACATACAAACATATAACTTGGGAGCAGCAGGGGCCATTTGGCCCCTGAACATCAAGGACAAAGCAGCCCACTTGATTGGTACCACATCCATAAAATCCACTCCCTCCAACACCGACAATCAGTAGCAGCAGTAAGTACTATCTACAAGATGCACTGCAGTAATTCACCAAAGATCCTTAGATAGCACCTTCCAAACCCATGATTACTTCCATCTAGAGGAACAAGAGCAGCAAACACATTAGAACACCACCACCTGGAGATGCCCCGCCAAGTCACTCACTATCCTAACGTGGAAATAAGTCACTGTCGCTGGGTCAAATTCCTGGAATTCCACTCCCACCCCCGCAACAGTGTTGTGGCCGTACATACACAAGATGGACTGCAGCGATTCATCACCATCTTCTTGAGGGTAATTAGGGATGAGGAATAAATATTGATCAAGCCAGCCACACACACATCTTGAGAAAAAATAGAAGAAAGATGTACCAGGCAAATGAGATAACGCTTGCATGATCAGAGTAATGGAGCATCGAAGACTCCAATTGAAATAGTCCATCCATCCCTTGACCATAGCTTGAAGAATCTGATGTCAACATGTCTGCCACATTAAACAGGACCTTAAACTGGCCTTACAAAGCCACCTTGAGGAAAAAATATCTTCATCACCTTTGCATAACCAACCCCGAACCAACTTAGTTATTTCTGATTTATTCATGCCATGACTGCAAAGCCTATTATTCTTGAGTTTCAGGATAAATGTCTGCTCATTCAGAACTGTACTGAGGGGAAATGTCTTCACTCAAATGGTGGTGAATGTTTTTAATTCTCTACCCCAGAGCATGTAGTTACCCGGACTCGATGGACAAGGGCTGATGCAAAAAGGGAAAGCGGTAAGCACATTGTGATCTCGGGAAATATCTTTGCTTGAAAGCCTTTCCCTAACACCACACTCTGCAAGTTGTTAAAGGCAGTCAGTGAGGAGGTCCCCAGGAATCCTCTATGGATTCTCCATCATTGAATATATTTAAAAGTAGGACAGACAGATATTTTTATCTGTGAAGGAATTAAGGGATGTGGGAAGCAAGCTGGGATGTGGAACTGTGGCTGAAGGTCAGCCATGGGTCATATTGAATGGCAGAAGAGGCTCAAAAGGCTGAATGGGGGTCTACCCCTGCTCCTATTTCCAGTATACTCTGTGTTACTCTCTCTGATAGGGTTGTGCATGTTTAATTCAGAGTATGTGTTTGTAAAGCCTTGATGATTTACATTAACCATTTCCTGTTGCTGCTTGTGTCACAGTTACTGAGCATGTTGGAGATCTATTCTTCAGTTCCAGGCACCATACATTATCAACTCTTTTACTTGTAAAAAGAAACCACAGCTACACACTCACATCCACATCCCAATATCATGCCAAATATTCCATCCGATACAAGTTATTCTCGACTTATCTCTCCTGGGTAGCCCTAATGCTTTGGGTAGTGGCCAGACTACATCAACATACAAACATATAACTTGGGAGCAGCAGTAGGCCATTTGGCCCCTGAAGCCTGATTCATTCACCAGACAGAAATCATGGCTGATCTGATTATTGCCTCAACTACATACTCCACACAGCCCAAATCATCTCCAACTCCCTTATTCATCAGGTATTTGTCTCTGCCTTAAAAACATTCAGTGATGCTGCCTTTACTGTTCTCCTGAGATGGGAGTTCCAAAGATTCACAATTATCCGATCAAAAAAGTTCACAAAAAAGAATATGAACAACTCCGAGAGGAAATTATTAAATCACTAGCCTCGCCTACATTTTTCTGGTTTTCCTTTGAATGTACATTGATATAATAACAACCAGCTGATTCAACCAAGAAGATTATTTTGAATTTTTTCTGCTTATATCTCCTTTCTTTAATCACTTCCTTTCATTTTGTTTTATATATTCCATTAGTTACTATTCTACTTCACTCAGGAGATCTGGGAGAATTTTACTGTCCAATAAACAATATCATAATATCTTTAAAATATAAATGGAATATTTCCACTTAGTCTCAGTTAATAACATGTATCTCTTTTTTAAAATTGTAAATGGACTTTCATTTCCCAAAAAGTACCTGTTATTTTACTCCTGACATTTCAAAATGATTCCAAATTTAAACAGTTTTGTTGTTAGACAGTTAAGTTGTATAAAAATTCAATTTTCCTTCCTGCCAACGGACATTTCTTTCTAGATGGAGAGGAGACCAATGAGACTGATCTCCGTTAACTTCCATAAAAATGGACAACTTGATTATTCTTTAAACTTCTGGTATATTTTCCCTCACAGAGTGTTTGAAACAGTGTCTCCTATCAATTTTTTTCACTCTAGTCTCAGAATGATGTCCAGGCATGCTGCTTTATGCCGAAAGCAATTTTCTTTCAGTTTATTTGGAGATGCGTTCATGTTGCCCCCACCCCCCCACACACCCCCCATTCTCAAAGACTTTGGCCATGTTTGCCAGCGGCAGTGTACCTTTGGTCATCAATGAGAAATTCCAGTCCTGTCAATGTCTATAGCATGTTGCGTGGTTTGCCTGTCCCACCAACGGGGAACCTATCACAAAGGGTCACCTTCAGCAGGATCGATGATAACCAACTTTTGTCTAAATTCTTTATGCTGCTGGATTATTGCTACTTTATCCACTTTCATGTAGATCTGAAAACCACTAAGAGGAATTTTCCAGCTTCTGGGATTGGAAACATCATGTCATAGGCAGTTGAACGCTAGGCTGCATTAGACAACTAGAGGTCACTTAAAAGGCTGCTGCTGGAGCCACTGTCCAATTGACGACATAGTTCTACCTCCTTCCAAACCAATGGAGCGTGAGTACATGAACCAGGGCCAATTGAGTTGCTACAGAACCCATAAATCAATCATTGCAATATTAATGTAAGTGTTATTTGTGATCAATAAATTAACTTTAACTTTTTTGAATCTTCAATGATTAAACTCCACAACTCTCTGAGATAGAGAATTCCAAAGATTCACAACCTTTTGAGAGATGACATTTCTCTGCATCTTATTCCTAAATGGCCCTTATTCTGAAACTACAAACTTATGTTCTAGATTCCTCAGGCATGCAAAAGCATTTTCTCCCTGCATCCTCTTCACAGCTTCCTATCAAACTTTGTACTGTCAGCAAACTGGGATATATTAACACTCAGTTCCTCTCACATAAATCATGACTGTAGATTGTAAATAGCTGTGGTCCCAGTACTGATCCTTTGACAGACCTCTAGTCACAGCTGAACAACTCAATAGTGACCTGTCTATTTCCATTCTTTCTTTACTGTCCCTCAACTAATCCTCAATCCATGCTAACATATGAAACCCAACCCCATGAATCCTAATCTCACGTCATAACCTCCTGTGTGATACCTTTTTGAAAATTGAATATACACCAGATCTAACCCCCTTTCTATCTTATTAGTTACGTCCTCAAAATTTTTTGTCAATAGGTGCGTTAAGCACAATTTCATTTTCATTAACTCTGATTCATTCTGTTATGATTTTCCACATCCATAATAGATTCTGGCATTTTGCCTGTTCAGATAACTGGTCTTTAATTCCATGTTCTCTCTCTTCCCACTTTGTTGAATCATGATTTCTATTTTCCCAAAATGGCTCTTGAATCATAGAAATTCTGAAAGATCGATACCAATGCACCTACTATAATTATGGTAACTTCCATTCTGCGCCAAACAGGTCATGATAAATTGCAGAAAAAGAGTGCCCATCTAGTTTCTGATTGTTTTGTCAATTACCTGATACCTGTTAGAATGTAACCAATGATAATATTGGATTTGTTGTAGTGCAACATGCTGTAAGGGTCAGCTGACCCAGTAGATGATGTAACCAATGACAAAATGATGTGGTGGTCAGCTGACTAGCTGCCTCAGTATAAATAAGAAGGTGCTGGGGTTTGTGAGGAGCTGGGAGTGTTTAGGGTGAGGTCCCAAGTGTTGGGGTAATAAAGTTTCTTCATTAAACCTTTGCTTTTAATTTATTAAATTGGAGTCAGTCTTGTTTAATTTTATTGTCTACAACTTAAGACTTCCTTCTGTTGGATTAACAATGTCTACACATATTCTTCTCTTTGTACTCAGTAAAAATACTTCATGTTTCTACACACCTCAATTAAATCTTCTCTTAAACTTCTCAATTCCATGGAGATGTATCCCAGCTATTCCAATCTCTCCACATCACTACATTTCCTTATTTTGCTAAATTGTCTTTAAACACTTTTCAAGGCCTCAATATCCGTCCTGACCTTCAACATCCAAAATTAAATACAATAATCCAGCTGATGCCTAGCCATTGTGTTATCCAGGCTTAATGTAGCTTACTTGCTGTTGAAAATTCTACCTC
The DNA here is from genome assembly GCA_024679065.1 of Sphyrna mokarran. Taxonomy (NCBI): domain Eukaryota; kingdom Metazoa; phylum Chordata; class Chondrichthyes; order Carcharhiniformes; family Carcharhinidae; genus Sphyrna; species Sphyrna mokarran. The sequence continues at coordinate 75,660,463 of JAGIQG010000003.1, read as the reverse complement.
TTTTTGTAAAGCTGTTGTGTCTGTGCCTGTGTGTGTGTGTGTGTGCGCGTGTGTGTGTGTGTGCGTGTGTGTGTGCATGTGTGTATCTGTGTGATACTGAGCAATTATGTCTATTTGTGCATGCTTCTGCATAAATATATGCCCATGCGTGTTTTTGTCTGTCTGTTGCCTCTCTGGTGTTAGGGTCAAGAATACCTCTAAGTGGTTGCAAGACATTCTGAAGGAGGAGGGTAAACAGTCAGTGGTTATGATACACATTGGAACAGGTGACATTGATTAAAAAAAAGTGATGAGGTCCCAAAAGTAGAGTATAGTGAGTTATGAAGCAAGTTGAAAAGTACAACTTCAAAGGTAATGACCTCTACATGCTGGGCCAGGTGACAGAAGTGTTAGTGAAAGACCACTTTGGGAACAGTGACCATAACTCCATTAGTTTTAAGATAGATGGAGAATGATAGATCTGGACCAAAAGTTAAATTCCTCAATTGGGGCAAGGCCGATTTTGATGGTATCAGGCAGGAATTTTCAACAGCTAATTAGGAGACTCTGTAGGAAGGCAAAAGGATGTCTGGTAAGTGGAGAGCTTTCAAAAGTGCGTTAACCAGGTAAACACATTCCTCCTAGAGTGAAGGCCAAGGCTGCTGGAAGTAGGGAACCCTGGATGGCTCAGGATATTGAGGCCCTGGTCAAGAAGAAGGAGGAGATACATGACCTGCATAGGCAACTGGGATCAAGTGACTCTCTTGAAGAATATGGAGTATAGGAATAGAGTTAAGAAAAAAATCAGGAGGGCAAAAAGGGGACATGAGATTGTTTTTATAGATAAGGCAAAGGAGAATGCAAAGAGCTTTTCCAAATACATAAAGGGCAAAAGAATAACTAGGGAGAGAGGAGGGCTTCTTAAGGATCAACACGTCATCTTGTTGTGTGGATCCACAAGAGATGGGTGAGACCCTAAATGAGGGATCTCATGAACGAGTGCAGAAAAGATTTACTAGGGTGCCACCAGGATTGATGGTTTGAGTTATAAGGAGAGGCTGAATAGACCAGGACTTTTTTTCCTGGGGCTTAGGAGACTGAGGAGTGATCTTATAGAGGTCTATAAAATAATGAGGGCTACAGATCAGCTAGATAGTCAGTATCTTTTCCCAAAAGTAGAGGAGTCTAAAACCAGAGGGTATGGGTTTAAGGTGAGAGAGGAGAGATACAAAAAATGGGACAATTTTTTTATGCAGAGGGTGGTGAGTGTCTGGAACAAGCTGCCAGGAGTAGTAGTAGAGGTGGGTGCAATTTTGTCTTTTAAAAAGCATTTATACAGTTACATGGTAAGATATCTATAGAGGGATATGAGCTAAACGCAGGCAATTAGAACTAGCTTAGGGATTAAAAAAAGAGCGGCATGGATAAGTTGGGCCGAAGAGCCTGTTTTCATACTGCCAAACCTTTATGACTCTATGATTATACTACTCATAATAGCAGGATATATTAGATGAATATGTAGCTGAAAAGATGGTGTAAGGGGAGGGATTTCAGATTCTTGGGGCATTGGGATTGATTCTGGGGAAAGTGAGACAAGTGCAAACTGGATGGGTTACACATGGACAGGACCAAGGGGAGTCCTAGAGAGAATATTTCCTAGAATAGTTGGGGAAGGTTTAAGCAAAAATGTCAGGAGAATGGGAACTTACGCAAGGAGTTACCAGGATGTTGACTGGTATGGAGGGCATTAGCTATGAGGAGAAATTGAAGAACATAGAACATAGAAGACTACAGCACAAACAGGCCCTTCGTCCCTCAAGTTGTGCCGATCATATCAGTACCTACCGGGCCATAGAAATATCTGTAACTCCCAATCCCATTAAATCCCATATACTCATCCAGGAGTCTTTTAAAAGATCCCAGCGAGTTCGCCTCTACCACCACCGACGGCAGCCGATTCCATTCACTCACCACCTCTGAGTGAAAAACTTTCCCCTAGCATCTCCTCTGTACTTGCCTCCCAGCAACTTAAAGCTGTGTCCTCTCGTAGCAACCATTTCAGCCCTGGGAAATAGTCTCCGAGAATCCACCCTATTATTCCTTTCAACATCTTACAAACCTCTATCAGGTCGCCTCTCAACCTTCATCTCTCCAGGGAGACCTAGCTCCCTCAACCTATTTTCATAAGGCATGCCCCCCAATCCAGACAACATCCTTGTAAATCTCCTCTGCACTCTCTCAATAGCTTCCACATCCTTCCTATAGTGAGGCGACCAGAATTGCGCACAGTACTCCAAGTGGGGTCTGACAAGGGTCTTATAAAGTTGCAGCATTACCTCCCGACTCCTAAACTCAATCTCTCGATTAATGAAGGCCAGTACACCATATGCCTTCTTGACCACATCCTCCACCTGTGAGGCCGATTTAAGAGTCCTATGGACCTGGACCCCAAGATCCTTCTGCTTCTCAACACTGCTAAGACTCCTACCCTTAATATTATACTCCTTCATCCCATTTGTCCTGCCAAAATGGACCACCACATAATTATCCGCGTTGAAGTCCAAGAAACTTAATTTGTTCTCACTGCAGCGACAAGATTGACGGGCGACCTGATAGAAGTCTACAAGATTATGAGGGGTATGGACAGAGTGGATAATCAGAAGTTACTAGGGTGCATAGGTTTAAGGTGTGAGGGACAAGGTTTAAAGGAGAGTTATGAGGCAGAGTTTTTACACAGAGAGTAATCAGTGCCTGGAAGTCATTGCCGGAGGAAGTAGTGTCTTTTAAGGGGCATCTTGACAAATACATGAATAGGATGGGAATAGATGGATACAATCCCTGTAGATTAGGGGGTTTTAGTTGTTGGCCAGCACAGTCAGTGCAGGCTTGGAGGGCCGAAGGGCCTGTTCCTGTGCATAACTTGTTTTTGTTCTTTATGTTGGAAGAGGGGAAATGAAGGACAAAAACCAAAGACAGAAAGGGGAATAAAAAAAGTGGTAGAAACAGATAAAATACAAATTGAGTAGGCCGTTTGGCCTGTGAGCCTGCTCTGCCATTCATTTTGATCATGGCTGATCAACGAATTCAATATCCTGAATCCTTCTTCCTCCCATCCCCTTGCTTCCTTTACCCCAAGAGTTATATCTAATTTCTTCTTGAAATCGCACACACTTTGATCTCAACTACCTTCTGTGGTAATGGACTCCACACATTCACCTCCAGATGAAGAAATTTCTCCTTACCTTAATTCTGAAAGGTTTACCCCTAATCCCCAAACTATGACCCTTATTTCTAGACTACACCCCCATTGAGAACATTCTTTCTGCATCTACCCTGTCCAACCCTATTAGAATTTTATAAGCTTCTATGTGGTCCCGTCTCACTCTTCTATAAAATTAGAATTATAAAACTCTACAGTGCAGAAGAAGGTCATTTGGCCCATTGAGCCTGTACTGACAACAATCCCACTCAAGTTCTGTCCCCTTAATCTCAAGTAGTTACCATGAAAATCAACCTGACACTTGACCAAGGGTCAACTTAGCATTACCAATCAATCTACCTCAAACATCTTTGGATAATCAGAGAAATCAAGGGCCAGATTCAAACAGAACCACAGTAGAAAATAGTGGGAACTAGACAAGTAATGTTAAAAAGACAAGCTTAAAAGCTTTGTGCCTTGAAGCATGGAGAATTCACAATGAAGTGGATCCATTAATGGCGCAAACAAATATAAATGGGTATGATATAGTCAGGATTATAGAGACATGGCTGCAGAGTGACCAGGGATGGGAACTGAACATCCAGGAGTATTCAATATTTAGGAAAGACAGATAAAAAGATAAAGGTGATAAAGTTGCATTGCTAGATAAAGAGGAAATTAACACAATAATGAAGAAGGTTATTAGTTCCGATAACGTGGAACCTGTATGGGTAGAGCTGAGAAACACCAAGAGGCAAAAAAAGCTTAGTGGGTGTTGTATATAGACCCTAAACAGTCATGATAATGTTAGAGATGGCATTAAACAGAAAATTAAAGAAGCATGCAATAAATGAACTTCTGAAGTTATGGGTGACTTTAATCTGCATATAAACTAGACAAATCAAATTAGTCACAATACCGTAAAGGAGGAATTCCTAAAGTGTATATGGGATGGTTTTCACGACCAGTATATTGAAGGACCAACAAAATAGTAGGTCATTCTACACTGGGCTTTTTGTAATAAGAAGGGAATAATTGACAATCTAGTTGTGCGAGATCCCTTGGGGATGAGTGACCATAACATGATAGAATTTTTCATTAATTGGAGACTGATGTAGTTGATTGTGAGACTAGGTTCCTGAAATGTAATGAAGAAAACTACATGATATAAAGTATGAGATAGCTATGATAGATTGGAAAATGCTACTTAAAGGGATGACAATGGATAGGCAATGGCAAACATTCAGGAGTACGTGGGGGAACTGCAAAATTGTTCATTCCCATCTGATGTAAAAATAAAATGGAAAAGATGACGAAACCATGGCTTATAAAATAAATTAGAGACAGTAATAGATCCAAGAAAGAGGAATGCAAATTGGCCAGAAAAAAAAACAGGCCTGAGGACTGGGAACAGTTTAGAATTCAGCAAAGGAGGGCAAAGAGATTGATAATGAAGGGTACAAGAGTATGCTTGCGGGAAAAATAAAAACTGACTATAAATTGACTGTGAAGAAAAAGATTGGTGAAGACAAAAGACAAATGAAGACAAATTCCCCTTACGTTCAGAATCAGGGGAATTTATAATGGGGAACAAAGAAAAGGCTGACCAACTTAATACATACATTGGTTCCATCTTCACAAAGAGGAACACAAATAATGCAGCAGAAATGTCAGGGAACACTTGGTTTAGGAAGAGGGAGGAACTGAAAGAGATCAGTATTAGTAGAGAAATGCTGCTGGGAAAACCAAAGGGATTGAAGGTCAATAAATCCAAAGGGCCTGATAACCTATATTCCAGAGTACTTAAGAAAGTGGCCTGAGAAATAGTGGATGTATTGGTGTCATCTTCCAAGATTCTATGGACTCTGGAGCAGTTCCTATAGATTGGAGGTTAGCTAATGTAACCCCATTATTTAAAATTTGATTTGATTTGATTTATTATTGTCACATTTATTAGCATACAATGAAAAGTATTGTTTCTTGCATGCTATCCAGACAAAGCACAGAGTTCGTAGAGAAGGAAATGAGAGTGCAGAATGTAGTGTTACGGTCAGAACTAGGATGTAGAGAAAGATCAACTTAATGCAAGGTAGATCCATTCAGAAGTCTGACGACAGTAGGGAAGAAGATGTTCTTGTGTTGGTTGGTATGTGACCTCAGGTTTTTGTGTCTTTTTCCTAATAGAAGAAGGTGGAAGAGAGAATGTAAGGAGTGCGTGGAATCTTTAATCATGCTAGCCGTATTGTGATACTGCAGAAAGTGTAGACAGAGTCAATGGATGGGATGATGGTTTGTGTGATGGATTGATCTCTTCATGACTTTTTATAGTTTCTTGCAGTCTCAGGCAGAGCAGGAGCCATACCAAACTGTGAAATAACCAGAAAGAATACTTTCTATGGTGCTTCTGTAAAAATTGGTGAGAATTGTAGCTGATATGCCAAATTTCCTTAGTCTTCTGAGAAAGTAGAGGTGTTGGTGGGCTTTTTTAACTATAGTATCAGCATAGGGAGATCAGAACAGGTTGTTGGTGATCTGGACACCTAAAAATCTCTTGACCCTTTCTACTTTGTTCCCATTGATGTAGACAGTGGCATGTTCTTCCTGAAGTCAATGACAATCTCTTTTGTTTTGTTGACATTGAGGGAGAGATTATTGTTGCCACACCAGTTCACCAGATTCTTTATCTAAAAAGGGAGTAGAGAGAAAATAGGGAATTATAGACCAGGAAGCCTGACATCAGTAGTAGAGAAATTTCTAGAATCCATTAACAAAAATTTTATAGCAAAACACTTAGAAAACAGTGGCAGGATTAGACAGAATCAGCACGAATTAATGAAAGGGAAATCGTGCTTGACAAATCTACAGAATTCTTTGAAGATGTAACTCGTAGAGTTGATGAAAGGGAGCCAATTGATGAGATTTATTTGGGTTTTCAGAAGGCTTTCGGACGAAGTCCCATGTAAGGGACTAGTGTGTAAGATTAAAACACATTAGACTGGAGATAATGAATTCGACTGAGATTTTATCTCCAATTAAATCGCAGTGTGGGTGCTGTACTGGAAGTCACTCTTTGGGTTTCGCTGTGAATCCAGTTCACCATTCTCTGTGCAATGTCCGGAATATGGACAGACAGTCTGGTCAGACCTCTTGGTGAAATGCTCTGTGATCTATTTGTGTCAAATTTCTAGCTGCAATTCCTGTTTCACAGCTGGCATTTCCTTAGTATTGTTTTCCTCTTCTTCATATCAGCAGGAAACATGCATTTGTTTGTTGATGTTGGCCAGGAGCCCAATTTCAGGGTGACAATGGGAGAGAATCAGCAACCAATCACAATGGGAGCAGGAAGGGCAGCTTGGTGAATAACTTCATCCGAGCAATTTAAAATAAAACTGTGAGCAAAGATCTCTACAGTGTTTATCAAACAAGGGGGAATCAAAGAGAGGTAGAAATTAAAACTCCTGCCACACTAACCCCTGCAACATATAAATATTCCACTGTTAACAGGACTGGTAAAAACCCTTATTTTCAAAACATGACTGCATCTCTATCACATATCAGAATAACAATGGCTCCTCCAGTTGGGATTCTCCCTGTCCTTCATGGAATTTTCCTTGTCCCTGCTGGAATTCTCTCTGTCCCTGCCAGAATTTTTCCTGTTGCTGCTGGGATCACCCCACTTCCTGCTGGGCTTCTCCCTGTCCTTACTGGTATTCTCCCTATCCCTGTTGGGACTCTCCTTGTTTTCGGCTGCAATTCTCCCTGATCATGCTGGGATTCTTTTTCTCTGTTTCTGCATCTCATGAAATTGAAACTTTGATGAGGCAAAGCAACAGATTTGATTCCTTTTGAGGCTCAGTATGTATGTGAGTCATCAGTATTAGTTATTGATCCCGAGAGACCCTGTGATTTGGCTGATCTGACCACAGGAATGGAGCAGTGAAGGAACAGGTATGATCCTGGACAGAATCCATCACTGGCAGGATGTGTATTTGTGTTATTTCTGTATAATTGTGTCAACTGGGGGGAATTGTGTATGTTTTTTCTCAGCCCCTTTGAACACAGGATTAGTCCTGGGGTGCTAAAGGAATGTAAAGACATCAATGTTTAAGAAAGGGGCAAAGAGTAAGCCAGGAAACAGCAAATCAATCAGCTTGACATCAATAGTGGGAAAACTGATGAAGGACATAACATGATAAACATACACTTAGAGAAAAGTAAGTTAATACTAGTTAACATGGCTTTGTCAAGGGCAGGTTACATCTGACAAATTTAATTGAGTTCTTTGGCACCAACCGTAGATGAAGGAAGTGCCGTGGATGTTATCTACTTAAACTTTCAGCAAACATTTGATACAGTGCCACATGGCAGGTTAGTGACCAAATTAGAAATGTTTGGGATTGATGTGTCTTTTGCAGCATGGAATAGAAGTTGGCTAAGAGATAGGAAATAGAAAGTAGGTATAGTTGGGCATTTCTCAGATTGAAAATGAGTTGAAAGTGGTGTTCCCCATGGATAGTGTTGGGGCCCTTGCTTTTTCTAATTTATATAAACCACTTAAAGATGGGGGCCAAATCTTTAAATTTGCAAATGATACTAAGCTAGGATGAATGCTTGTGTATTTGTGCTCGTTTTAGGATTTGTCTGGTGTTAACAAATATGGTGTTATGGATAGTCTGGAGGGACATCAGAAGTTGCAGCGGGACAAAGATAGGATGCAAGACTGGTGGGAGAAGTGGCAGATGGACTTCAACACGGATAAATGTGTGGTGGTCCATTCTGGCAGGTCCAATGGGATGAAGGAGTATAATATCAAGGGTAGGAGTCTTAGCAGTGTAGAGGAGCAGAAGGATCTTGGGGTCTGGGTCCACAGGACTCTTAGATCGGCCTCGAAGGTGGAGGACGTGGTTAAGAAAGCGTATGGTGTACTGGCCTTCATCAATTGAGGGATTGAGTTTAGGAATCAGGAGGTAATGCTGCAGCTGTATAAGACCCTTGTCAGACCCCACTTGGAGTATTGTGTACAATTCTGGTTGCCTCATTATAGGAGGGATGTGGAAACTATTGGAAGAGTGCAGAGGAGATTTACAAGGATGTTGCCTGGATTGGGTGGCATGCCTTATGAGGGAGCTTGGTCTTTTCTCCTTGGAGAAATGTAGGATGAGAGGTGACCTGATAGAGGTGTATAAGATGTTAAGAGGTATAGATCGGGTGGATTCTCAGGGGCTTTTTTCCTGGGCTAAAATAGTTACTACGAGAGAACACAGGTTTAAGGTGCTGGGGAGTAGGTACAGAGGAGATGTCAGCGGTAAGTTTTTCACTCAGAAGGTGGTAGGTGAGTGGAATTGGCTGCGGTCAGTTTTGGTGGAGGCAAATTCAATAGGGTCTTTTAAGAAACTTCTGGATGAGTACGTGGGACTTAATAAGATTGAGGATCATAGATAGACATAGTAAATAGGGATATGATTGGCGTAACTTGTGGGCCGAAGGGTCTGTTTGTGCTATAGTTTTTCTATGTCCATGTATTGTTTACTCTCTCTCTGATCCCACATTGCTCACACATACATTCTCGTTCACACATACACACACACACAAACAGTGAACCCCCCCCCCCCACACACACACCACACTCACACAAACATATTCTCATTCCCACACACACAGACACATATACACACACACACACAGTGAACCCCCCCCACACATATACACACACCCCACAGTGAACCACCCACCCGCCCCATACACACACACACACAGAGTGACCCCCCCACACACATACATACACACACACACACACACACACACACACACTCATACACAGTCTCTCTCTCTTTCTCATTCCCATACACACACACATATACACACAATGATCTCACCTCGACATATACACACACACACACACACACACACACATACTCACATTGTGACACCCCCCAACACACACACACACACACGCATACACACAACGATCCCATCTCCACACATATATACACACTCACACTGTGACATCCCCCCAACACACACACACACACAAATACTGATGGGGAGGGTTGAATCTTTGTGAGGAAGTGAAATAGCATTTGCAAAATCCTGTCATTACCAATGTCATGTGACCTGGCATCATTCACGTTATGTGGTCAGAAAAGCACATGATGAACCCTCAGGAATTTCCTCTCCCCAGATTTAGTAATTCGCATCTGAGTGACTGCAAAATAGAATAAGGATGGAGTCTGAATCCTCCAGTCAGTCTGGATGTCACTATCCAATAGCGGCTGGTTACTGACTGGGTGATTAAAGTTCATACAGTGGACAATCATTGGAGAATATTTTGAACATTTCCAGTTAGTTAGGCAGAGTTGTGACTGTAAAGCACAGCTCTCATACACAGCCACATGTTGTCCTGATAACCCAGTGCCATCATTATCCTTGTGAATCCTGGAATCCCAGTTATTTCTGGGGTGTGAGACATGGAATATTCCAGGGAATTCACTCTGCAATGGGAAGCTGAATGAGGATCAAAGAGCACAGTGTGAACACAAATACTGCAACAGCAGTCCACGAGGGTAAAAAAAACAGGGAAATAACTGATCTGAACTGATTTTGAGAGGGAGAAGGAAGAGGTGAATTTCCACATTTTGGGGAAACTTTTTCAGACTGTTTTGTGGGGAAGAATTGAGAAGTTTCACATAGAATAGAGGCTGCACAGGTAACAAGCCAGCCTCAGAGAGAGAACGAGACCCAGAAATCAAACTCCACATTTCTCCAGTCAAGAACTATCTTTCCACACAACATGTCAGATAGTTCAATAGATACAACCACCCAAGCTATTACTGCTAACAGGAGCTGGGTTCAATACAGAGAAACACAGACTGGGACAAAGAGATTTTTCAATGAGGTATGGCAGAAAGACGAATGAGGACAGTGAGATTAGCCAATGGCACACTGGTAATACAATCCAGCTGAAAGACACAGTCAACCAAAGCAGGAATTAAACCCAGTTCAAATAACTGAAGGATGAAGAATTGTTACTGAACAAGGTCAGTGAATGTGATGCAGAGGCCTTAACAAAACAAAAACACAAATAACAGCAACAAATGGTAGAAAGAAGCATCTGGAAAAGAGGAATAAGATGCATAATGTAGGTAACGGAATATACTAGAGACGAAAATTGTACCACATAACTATCAGTCTGGGGTTTGCACATTCTCCTCGTGTCTGTGTGGGTTTCCTCCAGGAACTCCCATTTTCTCTCACTGTTATAGCAACAAAACTTTATGAAGGAGTTATGAAGAATACAGGATATATGTAAATGTATAGAGTTCAGAAAATTCAGTGAGTCCAGAGCCACGTGGAATACAATGTTGTGAATAACAGTTTATTTAATAGTCACAAGTAAGGCTTACATTAACACTGCAAGGACGTTACTATGAAATTCCCCTAGTTGCCACATTCCAGCACTTGTTCTGGTCAATGCATCAAACTGGCACGTCTTTCAAAATGTGGGAGGAAACTGGAATACTCGGAGGAAACTCATGCAGACACAGGGAGAACGTGCAAATTCCAGACAGACAGAAACCCAAGCCAGGAATCAAACCCAGGTCCCTGGTGCTGTGAAACAGCAGTGCTAACCACTGTGCTATCCTAGAATAGATTAGAAGGGAAATGTGCATTACATGTGGTGAAGACTGGGTGCTAAACATACAAGAATATTGGCCAGATCTTCCAGTCAGCGAAGACGTTGTAAAGGTTTCTGTGACCCATCAGTATGTCACCTTTTCAACTAACTTCCCTGGTCTAGTGTACTTGGGTCACATGGGGTGGGGTAGTTAGCTCACATGGGTTTTGAAGTCAAGTCACATGGAATGTGCAATGCAAGTGAAGTTTAATTTCAATTTGAATGGTGTGCAGGAGCAGAAGCTGGAAAATTGCCTATTTGGAAACAAGTGGAAGAATCCACAGTGGTCCTCATTGAATTTTGTGGCAAAGAAAACAACCAACAGATAAGCTTGGAAGTATTAGAAAAGTACGGAAGAGCAAGGTATGCACAGTCAAAAGATGGAACTTTGAGAATAGCTGCAACTGGGAAGAATTCTCCAGATGACCGTGGCCAGTAACTTGAATGTAAAGTGATGAGAATCACAAGTCAATTGTTATGGCGTGAAGAGAATTCCAACACTGAAATTTTGTAACCATAGTATTGAGAAATGGAACCCCTGAGAATCAGTGACTAGAACACGAATAGAAGCAAAATGTGAAGCAAAGGATGTAATTCTGAAGAGTGTATAGAACTGGGTGTATCCATACACAAATCATTGAATGTGGCAGGACAAATTGTAAGCATGCTTAATAAAGAGTATTTAGTCCTAGTTTTTATAAGTAGGGGCACATTGGGCATTGATTTAGCCAGTGTTCAGAGTAATATGTCCAAGTGGGGTGACCCCACACCTCCCCTCCACACACACACCCCCACCCCCCCACCCCCCCCACCCCCCCACCCCCCCCACCCCCCACCCCCCCCACATACCCCCACCCCTCCCCCCCCTCCCCCCCCCCTCCCCACACCTACCGCCCACCCCCCCTCCCACATCCCCCCACCCCTCCCCAACCCCCCCCACATACCCCCCACACCCCCCACCCCTCCCCCTCCACCTGACCCCCCGCCCACTCCCCCCCACCCCTCCCCCTCCCACAGCCCCCCCCCACCCCTCCCCACTCCCACCCCCACCCCTCCCCCCACCCCCTCCCCACTCCCCCCCCACCACCCCTCTCCCCCACCTCCCCCCCTCCCACCCCGCCCCCCACCCCCCCTCCCCACTCCCCCCCCACCCCTCCCCCCACCCACCTCCCACCCCCTCCCCCCTTCCCCCCCCAACCCCCCTCCCCCTTCCCCCCCCAACCCCTCCCCACTTCCCCCCCCAACCCCTCCCCACTTCCCCCCCCCCCCCCCTCCCCACCTCCCCTCCCCATTCCCCCCCCACCCCTCCCCCCACCCCCCCTCCCCTCCCCCCCACCCCCCCTCCCCTACCCTACCCCCCTCCCCACTCCCCCCCCCCACCCCTCCCCCACCCCTACCCCCCCTCCCCCTCCCCCCCCCACCCCCCCCCCACCGCCCCTCCCCACTCCCCACTCCCACTCACCCTCCCCCCCACCCCTCCCCACCACCCCCCTCCCCACGCCCCCCCCACCCCTCCCCCGACCCCCCTCCCCCTCCCCCTACCCCCCCTCCCCACTCCCCCTCCACCCACTCCACCCCCCACCCATCCCCCTACTACCCCTACCCCCCCCTGCCCCACTGCCCCCCACGCCCCCTCCCCCCCCACTCCCCCTCCCTACCACCCCCCCCACTCCCCCTCCCCCCACCCCCCCACTCCCCCTCCCCCCCACTCCCCCTCCCCCTCCCCCCACTCCCCCTCCCCCTCCCCCCCCCCTCCCCACCCCCCCCCCCCCTCCCCACCCCCCTCCCCCTCCCCCCCCACTCCCCCCACCCCCACTCCCCACTCCCCCTCCACCCCCTCCCCACTTCCCCCCCACCCCTCCCCCCACCCCCCCCACCCCCCCTCCCACGTCCCCCTCCCCCCTCCCCCCCACTCCCCCCACCCCTCCCCCCAACCACCCCCACCCCCCCTCCCTCCCTCCCCTCCCCCCCCACTCCCCCCCCACCCCTCCCCCCCACACACCCCCCCCACCCCTCCCCCTCACCCCCCCCAACCCCCCCTCCCCCCTCCCCCCCCACTCCCCCGCTCCACCCCTCCCCCCACCCCCCCCCCACCCCTCCCCCCACCCCCCCCCCCCCACCCCCCTCCCCGCCTCCCCCCCACTCCCCCTCCCCCACGTCCCACTCCCCCCTCTTCCCCCCCTCCCCTCCCACCCCCCCTCCCCTCCCCCCCCCAATCCCCCTCCCCCCCCTCCCCCTCCCCTCCCACCCCCCCTCCCCCTCCCCCCCCCCTCCCCACCCCCCACCCCTCCCCCTCCCCCCCCAATCCCCACGCCCCCCTCCCCCACCCCCCCACTCCCCACCCCCCCTCCCCCCACCCCCCCCCCCCCCCCACCCCCCCCCCCACCCTCCCCCCACCCCCCCCACCCCCCCCCCACCTCCCCCCCCTCCCCCACCCCCCCACCCTCCCCACCTCCCCCCCGACCCCCCCTCCCCCCCCAACTCCCCCTCCCCCCACCCCCCCCCTCCCCCTCCCCCCCCACCTCCCCTCCCCCCACACCTCCCCCTCTCCCCCACCCCTCCCCCTCCCCCTCCCCCCCCCCTCCCCCTCCCCCCCACGGTCCCCCTCCCCCTCCCCCCCCCCCTCCCCCTCCCCCTCCCCCCCCCCCTCCCCCCCCCTCGCCCACCCTCCCCCTCCCCCCCCCGCCCCCCCCCCTCCCCCCCTCCCCCCCCCTCCCCACCCCCCCTCCCCCCCGTCCCCCCCATCCCCACCCCCCTCCCCCTCCCCACTCCCCACCCCCCCCCCACCCCTCCCTACCCCCCCCCTACTCCTCCCCCTCCCCCCCCTCCCCACTCCCGCCCCACCCTTCCCCCCCACACCCCCCCCTCCCCCGCCCCACTCCCCCCCACCCCTCCCCCCAGCCCCCTCCCCCCTCCCTCCCCCACCCCCCCTCCCCCCTCACCCCCACTCCCCCCTCACCCCTCCCCCCCCACATCCCCCCCCACCCCGTCCCCCCCACCCCCCCCCACTCCCCCCCACCCCTCCCCCCACCCCCCCCCCACCCCCCTCCCCCCCAAAACCCCCCACACTCCCCCCCCAACCCCTCCCCCCACCCCCCCCACTCCCCCCCCCACCCCTCCCCCAACCCCCCCCGCCACCCCCCCCCCACCCCCCCCTCCCACCCCTCCCCCCACCCCTCCCCCACCCCTCCCCCCCCCCACCCCTCCCCCCACCCCCCCCCCCCACCCCTCCCCCCACCCCCCCCCACTCCCCCTCGCCCCCACCCCCCCCCCCCCCCAAACCCCCACCCCCTCCCCCCACCCCCCCCAACTCCCCCTCCCCCCTCCCCCCCACTCCCCCTCCCCCCCACTCCCCTCCCCCCCTCCCCTCCCCACCACTCCCCCCCCTCCCCCCCCACCCCCCTCCCCCCCTCCCACTCCCCCTCCCCCCCCACTCCCCACCCCCCCCCCCCCCTCCCCCCCCACTCCCCCCCTCCCCCCCCCCCCCCCACTCCCCCTCCCCCCCCTCCCCCACCCCCCCCTCCCCCCACCACCACTCCCTCCCGGCCCCCACCCCTCACCCCCCACCCCCCCACCCCCCCACTCCCCCCACCCTCCCCCCCACCCTCCCCCCACCCTCCCCCCAACCCTCCCGCTCCCCCTCCCCCCCCCCCCCCCACCCTCCCCCTCCCCCTCCCCCACCCCCCCCACCCTCCCCCCTACCCTCACCCCACCCCCCCCACCCCCCCCCCTACCCTCCCCCACCCCCCCACCCTCCCCCCTACCCTCCCCCCCCCCCCACCCTCCCTGCCCCCTACCCTCCCCCACCCCCCCACCGCCCTCCCCCCTACCCTCCCCCCCCCCCACCCCACCCCTACCCTCCCCTACCCTACCCCCCACCCTCCCCTCCCCCACCCTCCCCCCTACCCTCCACCCCACCCACCCCCTCCCTCCCCCCCCCCCCAACCTCCCCCCTACCCTCCCCCACCCTCCCCCTACCCCCCCCACCCCCCCCAACCCTACCACCCCCCCACCCTCCCCCCTACCGCTCCCCCACCCCCCACCCCCCCCCACCCCCCCTCCGCCCCTACCCTCCCCCACCCCCGCACCCCCCCCCACCCCCCCACCCCCCCCACCCCCCACCACCACCCTCCCCCCTACCCCCCGCCACCCCCCCCTACCCTCCCCCCCCCCCCACCTACCCTCCACCCCCACCCCCCCACCCCCCCCCTCCACCCCCCCAACACCCCCCCCCCCACCCCCACTCCCCCCCCACCCTCCACCCCCCCCACCCCCCCCCCCTCCCCCCCCACCCTCCACCCCCCCCACCCCCCCCACCCCCACCCCCCCCACACTCCCCACTCCCCACCCTCCACCCCCCCCACCCCCCCACTCCCCCCCCACCTCCACCCCCCCCCCCCCCCCCACCCTCCACCCCCCGCCCACCCCCCCCACTCCCCCCCCACCCCCCCCCACCCCCCCACTCCCCCCCCCCCCCCCCACCCCCGCCCCACCTGTCCCCCCCCCCCCCCACCCCCCCCCACCCCCCCACTCCCCCCCCACCCCCCCCCACCCCCCCCACTCCCCCCCCACCCCCCCCCCACCCCCCCCACCCCCCCACCCCCCCCCCACCCACCCCCCCACTCCCCCCCCACCCTCCCCCCACCCTCCCCCCCTCCCCCACCCCCCCCACGCCCCCCTCCCTCCCCCCCCCCCCCCCCCCCCCCCCCCCCCCCCCCACCTCCCACTCCCGCCCCCCCCCCCCCGCCCCCCCCCCCCCACCCCTTCCCCGCCCCCCGCCCTCCCCCCGCCACGCCCCCCCCAGCCCTGCCCCCCCACTCCCCCCCCACCCTCCCCCCCCCACCCTCCCCCCACTGGCCCCCCCCACCCCCCCCCACTCTCCCCCCCACCCTCCACCCCCCCACTCCCCCCCCACCTCCACCCCCCCCACTCCCCCCCCCACCCTCCACCCCCCCCACTCCGCCCCCCCACCCTCCACCCCCCCCACTCCCCCCCCACCCTCCACCCCCCCTTCCCCCCACCCTCCACCCCCCCCACTCTCCCCCCCCACCCCCCCCCCACTCCCCCCCCACCCCACCCCCCCCCCCCCCCCCACCCCACCCCCCCCCATTCCCCCCCACCCTCCACCCCCCCCACTGCGACCCCCCCCACCCTCCCCCCACCCCCACGCCCCCCCCACTCCCTCCCCCACCCTCCCCCCACCCTCCCCCCCCCCCTCCCCCCCCACCCTCCCCCCACCCTCCACCCCCCCCACCCCCCCCCACCCTCCCCCCACCCCTCCCCCCACCCCTTCCCCCCACCCCTCCCCCCACCCCTCCCCTCCCCCCACCCCTCACCCACCCTCCCCCCACCCTCCCCCCACCACCCCCTGGATGTAATACTGGGGCCTAACAAGAACTTAATAAAATTTCAGCAGATCTTCCCCACGTTGGCATTTCAATACCTCTGTTCACAAAGACCAAAATCTCATTCTGCCGACTTCAAAGATCAAAGCACAATCACCCGCAAGTCCTTCTGTCCACACACACTCTTCAGAACTCTGTCATTCATTTTCCTTTTCACCTTCCATCTTGGATATTTGACCTGATTCTCACTTCACATGCACCCAGAAAGCCTCTTTCATCAAATTATCCATCTCCATCACCATCCAAGGAGTCCTGACTTTCGTTTGGTCAGATTCCATCTTTGCCAGTGCTGTTTCAGTTTGGTCAAAAGTGGTAATATGGTAACCAGCAGAAGTTTTCCTTGCCTGTGTTTGACCTGACACCATGAAGTCCAGAGGCAAAGTTGAAGATTTCTAGGGCAATTCCTATTCAGTTGAATATCACCATGCTGCCACATCAGGCATACACAGGGATGGTGATGGAGGATTCTGGAATATCAGATGGTATGATTCATTGAGTTGCCTGTGGCTTGACTGGTTTATGGGACAGTTCTCCCAATTCTGGAACATTCCCAGATGTTAGTGGGAAGGATTTAGAGATCACACTGAGCAGAATGTTCCTTTGCACATTCCAATATCTAGGTGGATGCTGGATGTTCATTTAACAAAGAACAAAACAGCACGGGAAACAGGCCCTTCGGCCCAACGAGCCCGCGCCCCCACCCCGCTGTTCCCACGTCTACCCGCAATCCCTGTCCATGCTTATAGACCTATGGATTAAAAACCAAATTTGAGACAATTTAGGGAGAATTTGTTTTGCCAATTAGCCTAAGAGCACATCTTTGGGATGTGGGAGGAAACCGGAGCTCCTGGAGAAAACCCACGCAAGCACGGGGAGAATGCGCAAACTCCCACAAACACAGGCCCAAATCCATGTATCTGCACAGCACAGCGATAGTCCCTGAGCTGTCGTGTTGCCCATCAGATGGTCCAGGTCAAGCGTACACTAACGACGTGAAGCACTAGGATACTCTCGAAAAAGATCCAAGAGCAGCCCTCTCACAACCCATCGCGTGTATGCCCCTTGTTAGACAACAAGGTGGACCAAAGCACCTTTAGGATAAAAACAAGTACATCAATATCATCATCTATTTACACACTTCCCAGGGACTCCCAAGGCTCATGATCCCTATTTTTAATCAGTTTTCTATACCCCTCCATTCCCATTCTGTTCATGTGCCCATCTAAGTATTTCTTAAATAATTCCAGACTACCTGCCTCCACCACTTTACTTGGCAGCGCATTCCATACCCCCACCACCCTCTGTGTGAAAAAACTCCCTCTAGCATCCAAATTATACCTTACCCCCTCACCCTAAGCCCGTGACCCCTCGTGCTATTTGAGTCCATCCTAGGAAAAAGCTTAACCCTGTTTACTCTATCTATACCCTCATAATCTTGTACACCTCTATTAGATCTCCTCTAAGTCTACGTCTTTCTAAGGAAAACAGCCCCAATTTGCCTAACCTCTCCTCGTAACTCAGACCTTCCATACCAGGCAGCATCCTGGTAAACCTCCTCTGCACTCTCTCCAGAGTCTCCATGTCCTTCCGGTAGTAAAGCGACCAGAACTGAACGCAGTATTCCAAATGAGGTCTAACCGCCGTTTTATACAACTGCAACATTAAAGGCCAGTTCTTGTACTCTATACCCCTTCCTATAAAGGCTAGCATACTATATGCTTTCTTCACAACCTTCTCCACTTGCTCTGCCACCTTCAGAGACTTGTTCCCCTGCACCCCCAGGTCCCTCTGCATTTCTATACTCTTAATAGGTCTACCCTTTATCATATACCTCCCCTCTACATTCTTTCTCCCAAAATGCATCACCTCACATTTATCAGGATTAAATTCCATCTGCCATCTGTCTGCCCAAGCTACCAGCCTATTTATTTCCTGCTGCATCACCTGACAATGCTCCTCACTATCCGCAAGTCCAGCCATCTTTGTATCGTCTGCAAACTTGCTGATCACTCTACTTACTCCCTCTTCCAAGTCATTTATATGTATTACAAATAGAAGAGGTCCCAGTACCAAGCCCTGCGGCACACCACTAGTGACCGACCTTCAGCTAGAAAAACACCCTTCCACTATTACTCTCTGTCTCCTATTACCAAGCCAGTTACTTATCCATCTAGCTACCTGTCTTTGTATCCCATTTGCCTTGACCTTCTCGACTAACCTCCCATGAGGGACTTTGTCAAACGCCTTACTAAAATCCAAATAGACAACATCAACGGCTCGCCCTTTGTCCACTGATTTCGTCACCTCCTCAAAAAATTCTACCAGATTTGTAAGACACGACCTCCCTTTAACAAATCCATGTTGCGTATCCCTAATCAGATCACAACGCCTAAGTGCCTATCCATTTTCTATTGTGGTTTGATACAACTGTGTATCTCACTCAGCCTTTGCATAGGGCATTTAGGAATCAACCACATTGTGGGTTTGAAGTCACTTATAGGCAGACCAGGTAAATACAGCAAATTTCCTTCCCCAAAGGACATTAGTAAACAAGATATGTTTTTACAATAATCCAGTTGTTTCATGGCCATTATTACTGAGACCAGCTTTTGATGCTAGATTTATTTAATCAACTAAATTTGCATTTCTAGTTGTTGTGGCAGGATACAAATCTGTATCTCCAGAGCATTAGCATGGGCCTCTGACTAATACTTCCAGTAACCTGCTACAATGCTGCTATTCCCTATTAGTGATAGCCCTAGCCCTAACAACCTGTGTAGCAACAATACTTGATTGTGACAGACCTTTTCCTGACAGATATACTAGTGACATCCTTTCCTAGGCATCTGTACCAATATGCCAGCCCCTCTTTATGAAAGCACCATGTATTCATTTAGGTTCTAACCTTCATTTGGTGCAGAATCCCTCCTAGTATGATGTGCTTTTCCAGGTTAACATAATTGAAGGATTGAGTTGGACAATCTCTGGTCCTGTGTTAAGGGGCAGTGTGTCTAGGACACGGATTTTATCACAAATTTGCCTGTTTTATCCACGGAACGGTTTTGGGTCTGTTGGTCTGCTGGTCTGCTTGCCAGTCAGAGAGTAGGACTGAGTCAAACATTGGGGTGTGTTGTGGAGGCACTTAATGTTGACTGGGGAAATGGCAAAGCAGCTCAGGTGAGAAGCAGATTCTAGATATACAAACCATTCAGGGCTAATGTCACTGCTAACTCTGCAGAGAAGGCATCATTCTGTTAATCAAATCTTTCTTTCCCTCTATTTCTCTTTGTATCCCTGATTTGAAATTGAATTTACTTATTCTAATTTACATTTCCTTCTTAGTCATTAGTGTTCACTGGACAATTCTGCACTGACTTTCCAAAGTAGCATCCCACCTCGGCCCTCCCCTTCATCTTATCCTCCTAACCCTCTGCTTTTAGCATGGCTAAACAACCTAACCCACACATCTCTGGATTGAAAGAGGAAACCGGAGCACCTGGAGGAAACCCACACGGACTCGGGAAGAACATGCAAACTCCACAGACTGTCACCCAAGGCCAGAATTGAACCTGGGTCCCTGGCACTGTGATACAGCAGTGCTAACCCTGTTCACTTCACTCTCAAATACTTGGTTTTCCCACTACAACATCAACAATATCAATAAAACGTGGTGGGACATGTCTAACTAATGGCAAACCCCTTCAGGTGCCCAGCCACAGCAAATAATGTATCCAGAAACCATGATGGTCCATTTTCTAGACCATGTGACCAGCCATCACAGGGAATTTCATCAGTTTCTTCTAATATCCATGAAGTACATTCTTGCTTTCCCTTTCATTCCCACCCATTTCCCAGCGAATATCGACTGGAGTCTGTAGGTGAGGCATTTAAGTTGTACTTCATTCAGCCATCACTCTGACAGTCAGTGAAAGATCAGAACAGCTCCACCAGATCATTGGCTCATTCCCACTGCACCAGCACAGACTCAAACACAAGGCAGTATGTTGGAAAGGATGTGAAAGAGTCGAAAGGGCAGGTTTACATTCTAAATAGAAACCTCAGTGCCAGCTCCTGAATATGTTACCATAAATTTCAGCACAATGTGTGCTGTTTGGAGCTCCCTGCTGAGGGTTCAGCTGTCAGCACAGGCACACACGAACTGAGTACAGGTGTAGTATAACAGGAACGTCCTCAACTCATCATAAACCCACAAAATTAGAGTGGGAGAGAGAGAGAAACACAGAGAAAATAGAGAGACGAGAGACTGAGATACAAGAGAAGCAAAGGTAGAGAGAGGATGATATAGAACAGAGACACAGAGAGAGAGACACAGTGTGAGATAGAGTATGAGCTTGAGAGAAGCACAAAGAGAAAAAAAAAGAGAAAAACAGAGAGCAAAATTGAAGCTGAGGTAGACAGTCAAAAAGTCAGAGGTAAAGTGACACAGAGTAAATCAGCAGATGGCAGAGTGGTTAGCACTGCTGCCTCACAACGCTAGGGACTCAGGTTCAATTTCAGCTTTGACTTTGTGTGTGGAGTTTGCACATTCTTCCTGTGCCTGCAAGGGTTTCTTTCAGATGCTCCGGTTTCCACCCACGGTCCAAAGATGTGCAGGTTAGGTTGACTGTCTATGCTACATTGTCCCTCAGTGTCATCCAGGATTAGTAAGCTAAATATGAGGTAGGACTTGGTTGGGATTGTTGTCAATGTAGGGCCAAATAGAATTTCTGCAGTGTAGGGATTCTATGGTTCAATTAGACTCCAGCAGGCAGGAAGGTAATAAGGCTCATCAGGAGGGTAGTGAAGGTCAGTTTAGGAGGTTAGTTGGAATTTTGGCCACTAGTTTCCTGATGCAATTGGAGATGTGAGAGGTGAGGGGAGTGGGGCAAGAGAGGGAAGAGGATACATTAGCAGGCATTGAAAGGGAAGGACCAGACGGGATGTAGTTCTCCTGGCTGATCTTCCCAGCACACTCTGACACCCTGGTTGGGGGTACAGCCACTCCCAGAGAGGAACTTCCAAATTGCCAACTATCTAAGCCTTCAAGCCTCCGTCTGCCAAAACATTTCTGCAGCTACAGCTTTTCATAACTCCACCCTCAGCATCAACTTTAAAATCCCATTCCCAATAAAACCATCACTCTCCCCCACCTTTAAAATCCCATTCCCAATAAAACCATTACTCTCCCACTTTATTATTCAATTTCCAATAAAAGTATCATCATCTCTCATTGTTAGTATCACATTCCAATAAAATCATTCACCTCTCAGCTTTAATATCCTATCTACAATAAAAATAATTCTTCTGGTCTACAGGTTACTAAAACAACAAATTTAAACCAGATAGACTGCTGCTATTCAAATGTCAAATTCAAATTGAATGGTTAAGGTTCAAAAACTACCTGTTGGCAGTACAGTGCTTAGCCTCACAGTAAAATGTTTTATTCCACGCCCTCTGTGTACTGCAGTTACAACTGCATCTCTTTTAAAGTCGCTAAACATAACAAAAATACAACCCTCATGAACAGACCATGCAATTTTACACTTCTTAACACTTCACGCATTTTTTTTAAATCATTTAATATAAATGACTTGGAAGAGGGAGTAAGTAGAGTGATCAGCAAGTTTGCAGACGATACAAAGATGGCTGGACTTGTGGATAGTGAGAAGCATTGTCAGGCGATGCAACAGGATATAGATAGGCTGGTAGCTTGGGCAGACAGATGGCAGATGGAATTCAATCCTGACAAACGTGAGGTAATGCATTTTGGGAGAAAGAATGTAGGGGGGAGATATATGATAAAGGATAGACCTATTAAGAGTATAAAAACGCAGAGGGACCTGGGGGTGCAGGTGCACAAATCTCTGAAGGTGGCGGAGCAGGTGGAGAAGGTTGTGAAGAAAGCATATAGAACATAGAACATTACAACGCAGAATAGGCCCTTCGGCCCTCGATGTTGTGCTGACCAATCAAGAAAAAGCAATGGCCCTCGAACCTAAACCATTCCCTTTTCATCCATAAACTTATCTACTAACCTCTTAAACGCCACCAAACTTGGTGCATCTACAACTGCAGCAGGCAGGGCATTCCATACCTTACCACCCTCTGGGTAAGAACCTACCTCTGACATCCGTCCTATAACTACCACCCCTTAATTTAAAGCTATGTCCCCTCATGCTAGCTTTCTCCATCCTAGGAAAAAGGCTATCACTGTCCACCCTATCTAAACCTCTAATCATCTTATACGTTTCAATAAGGTCTCCTCTTAGCCGCCTTCTTTCTAACGAAAACAACCTCAAATCCCTCAGCCTCTCTTCATAAGACCTGCCCTCCATACCAGGCAACATCCTGGTAAACCTCCTCTGTACCCTCTCCAATGCCTCCACATCTTTCTTATAATGCGGGGACCAGAACTGTACACAATACAGTTGTGTACACAATAGTGTACAGTTACACAATAGTGTGACCGCACTAGAGTTTTGTACAGTTGCAACATTACGTTGCGGCTCCAAAATTCAAGCCCCCTACCAATAAAAGCTAAGACTCCGTATGCCTTCTTAACAACCTTATCGACTTGATTGCCAACTTTCAGGGATCTATGCACATATACACCAAGATCCCTCTGTTCTTCAACACTATTAAGAGTCCTACCATTAGCCTTATACTCTACACATTTGTTATAGTATGTTAGCCTTTATAGGAAGGGGTATAGAGTACAAGAGCTGGCCTTTAATGTTACAGTTGTATAAAACGTTGGCTAGACTTCATTTGGAATACTGCATCCAGTTCTGGTTGCCCTACTACCGGAAGGACATGGAGACTCTGAAGAGAGCGCAAAGGAGGTTTACCAGGATGCTGCCTGCTATGGAAGGTCTGAGTTATGAGGAGAGGTTAGGCAAATTGGGACTGTTTTCCTTAGAAAGACATGGACTTAGAGGAAATCTTAAAGAGGTGTACAAGATTATGAGAGGTATAGATAGAGTGACGGAGAGAGACAGAGATGGAGAGCAACAGAAAGAGAGATGGAAAGTGACAGAGACAGACAGACAGATATGGAGAATGAGAGAGACAGACAGACAGATGGAGAGCGACAGAGAGATAGAGAGAGATGCAGAGGGACAGAGAGAGAGAGATGGAGAGTGATACAGAAAGAAATGGAGAGCAAAAGAAAGAGAGACAGAGATGGAGAGCAACAGAGAGAGAGAGAGATGGAGGGCTAGAGAGAGAGAGAAAGAGAAATGGAGAATTGGAGAGACAGAGCAGGAGAGTGACAGTGAGAGAGGGAAAGAGAGAGACAAAGAAAGTGATACAGAGAGAGAGATGAAGGACAATAAGAGATGGAGAGCGAAGGAGAGATAGATGGAGAGCAATGATGGGGAGAGAGAGCTGGAGAGTAGTACAGAGAGGTGGAGAAGATGGAGAGTGATAGAGGGAGAACAACAGAGAAAGAGATGGAGAGGGAAAGAGAGATGGACTGCGACAGAGAGAGATGGAGTGCGCCAGAGAGAGAGAGTGCTGGTTGCTTGGGGAGCTCCAGCTCAAAGTAGACGAACTGGACTCTGAGCTTCAGGCACTATGACATATCAGGGAAGGGGAGTGTTACCTGGATAATATCTTTAAGGAGAAAGTCATACCCCTTAGACTAACTTACTCAGCTGGGGGTCAGGGACAAGATGGGGTGGCTGCGGATGAGGCAAGGAAAGGGGGGAGCTACAGAGAGCTACAGAGAGAATGGGGAGCTACAGAGAGAAAGATGGAGCGTGACAGAGAGAGAGAGAGACAGAGACAGAGATGGAAAATGTGAGAGAGAGAGAGAGAGAGAGAGAGATGGGGAGTGACAGAGAAAGAGATAGAGAGAGAAATGAAGAGCATGAGAGAAAGAGGTGTAAAGTGATGGGGAGAGACAGAGAGTGATGGAGAGTGGTAGAGAGAGGGAGACAGAGAGCAATTGGGAGAGAGAGAAAAAGAAAGAACAATAGCAAGTGAGAGAGCACAAGATTGCGAGTGGTAGAGGGAGAAGGGGAGGAAGGAGCAATAGAGAGGGAACTAAAGAATGATGGAGAGAGAAAGATAGAAGAGAGTTGGAAAGTGATACAGAGAGAGAGATGAAGGACAATAAGAGATGGAGAGCGAAGGAGAGATAGATGGAGAGCAATGAGGGGGAGAGAGAGCTGGAGAGTAGTACAGAGAGGTGGAGAAGATGGAGAGTGATAGAGGGAGAACAACAGAGAAAGAGATGGAGAGGGAAAGAGAGATGGACTGCGACAGAGAGAGATGGAGTGCGCCAGAGAGAGAGAGTACTGGTTGCTTGGGGAGCTCCAGCTCAAAGTAGACGAACTGGACTCTGAGCTTCAGGCACTGTGACATATCAGGGAAGGGGAGTGTTACCTGGATAATGTCTTTAAGGAGAAAGTCACACCCCTTAGACTAACTTACTCAGCTAAGGGTCAGGGACAAGATGGGTTGGCTGCGGATGAGGCAAGGAAAGGGGGGGGGGGAAAGAGGGGGGGGGGGGGGGGGAAAGAAGGCAGGGAGTGGGGGAAAAGCAGGAAGTGGGTTACAGGAGGTAGAGTCCCAAGAGTCTCAGCCCTGAATCTGTACAACAGGTTTGATATTCTTGCTCCCAACGTGGACAAGAATAAGGACTGCAAGATGGATGAGCAAACTACCCACGGTACCGTGATGCAGGGAGCCATTGACACAAAGGAAGTTGAGAAAAAGGTAGTAGTGATTGGGGAATAGTGTAGTTAGGGGTATAGACACTATCCTTTGTGACCAGGATAGAGAATACCGAAGGGTGTTGCTTGCCTGGTGCTCAGGTCCAGGATGTCTCATCTGGGCTGCAGAGGACCTGGAGTGGGAGGGTAAGAATCCAGTCATCGTGGTTTACATAGGTGCCAACGACATAGACAAAACAGGAATTAAAAATTTGCAGAGGAAGTATGATAATCTGGAAAACAAATTAAAAGGCAGGACCAACAAGGTGATTATCTCTGGATTACTACCTGACGCCGAAAGCTAGCAGATTTACTATCAAATAAATCGGTTGGATTTAAAATTGGTGTTGCCAGACCTTTTACTGGACTTACTACCTGAACCACATGCAAATTGGTGCAGGTTAAATAGAATTATGGAGGTGAATGCGTGGCTCAAAGATTGGTGTGGGAGGAATGTGTTCGAACTTATGAGGTATTGGCACCAGTTTTGGGACAGATGGGACCTGTTCAGATGGGATGGTCTTCGTCTGAATCGTGCTGGGATCAGAGTCCTGGTGAATCGTATAACTAGGACTGTAGATAAAGATTTAAACTGATTAATAGGGGGAGGGTGCAGGGGTGGGGGAAATCTAAAGTAAAGGAGACAGTACAAGTGCAGGTTAATGTTCAGGACATTACACTATTTGGGCCAGTCATAGATAGCAGTGGGAAGTTGTGCGTGGAGCCTGAAGAGATTGGTGAGGCACTGAATAAATATTTCTCTTCGGTATTCACGCAGAGTGCTGGAAATGTAGCTGGGGAGAGCACTGAGGTACAGGGTTGCAAATTGGGGAGTATTGTAGTAGATAGGGAGGATGTGTGAGAAATTCTCGAGGGTTTGAAGTGGGATAAGTCCCCTGGGCCGGACGGGATTTACCCTAGGATTCTCTGGGAGGCAAGAGAGGAGATTGCAGAGCCTCTGGCTCTGATCTTCAGGTCCTCGTTGGTTACGGGTGTGGTTCCGGAGGACTGGAGGATGGCGAATGTGGTCCCATTGTTTAAGAAGGGGAAGAGAGACCTTCCTGGGAATTATAGGCCAGTGAGTCTTACTTCTGTGGTGGGCAAGGTATTGGAGAGAATTATTAGGGATAGGATTTATAGTTATTTGGAGAGAAATGAATTGATTGTGGATAGTCAGCATGGTTTCGTGAAGGGTAGGTCATGCCTTACTAACCTCATTGAGTTTTTTGAGAAAGTGAACAGAGAGGTGGATGGGGGTAAGGCGGTTGATGTAGTATATATGGACTTTAGTAAGGCTTTTGATAAGGTGGCCCATGGAAGAATTCTACAGAAAATGCAGATGTGTGGAATAGAGGGTGATTTAGCTAATTGGATTAGAAATTGGCTGTCAGATAGAAGACAGAGGGTGGTGGTTGATGGGAGATATTCATCGTGGAGTTCGGTGACGAGTGGTGTGCCTCAGGGGTCTGTTTTGGGGCCCCTGCTGTTTGTAATTTTCATAAATGATCTGGATGAGGGTATTGAAGGATGGATTAGTAAATTTGCAGATGACACTAAAGTCGGTGGAGTGGTAGATAGTGAAGAGGGTGTTATAGTTTGCAGAGAGACTTGGACAAGTTGCAGAGCTGGGCCGAGAGGTGGCAAATGGAGTTAATGTGGAAAAGTGTGAGGTAATGCACTTTGGCAGGAACAATAAATGTGTAGAGTATAGGGCTAATGGTAGGGCTCTTAATAGTGTTGAGGAACAGAAGGATCTTGGGTGTATGTGTCAATAGATCCCTGAAAGTAGGCAGTCAAGTGGATAAAGTTGTTAAGAAGGCATATGGAGTCTTAGCTTTATTGGTAGGGGGATTGAATTTAGGAGCCGCAGCATCATGTTGCAACTGTACAAAACTCTAGTGCGGCCGCACTTGGAGTATTGTGTGCAGTTCTGGTCCCCACATTATAAGAAAGATGTGGAGGAATTGGAGAGGGTACAGAGGAGGTTTACCAGGATGTTGCCTGGTATGGAGGGCAGGTCCTATGAAGAGAGGTTGAAGGATTTGAGGTTGGTTTCGTTAGAAAGGAGGCAGCTAAGAGGGGATCTTATTGAAGCATATAAGATGATTAGAGGTTTAGATAGGGTGGACAGTGATAGCCTTTTTCCTAGGATGGAGAAAGCTAGCACGAGGGGACACAACTTTAAATTAAGGTGTATGAGTTATAGGACGGATATCAGAGGTAGGTTCTTTACTCAAAGAGTGATTAGGGAGTGGAATGCCCTGCCTGCAGCTGTTGTAGATGCGCCAAGTTTGGTGGCGTTTAAGAGGTTAGTTGATAAGTATATGGATGAGAAGGGAATGGTTTAGTTAGGAGGGGCATTGCTTTTTATTTTGGTCGGCACAACATCGAAGGCCGAAGGGCCTGTTCTGTGCTGTATTGTTCTATGTTCTATGTTCTATGTTCTATTCAACTAGTTAAAGGAGTAGAAGGCTCAGGGAAGGTTAATAGCATTTCACCAAATTGGGTCCAGATAAAGGCTGGTATAAAGACACTTTACCTGAATGCACGAAGCATTCGAAACAATGAATGAGTTGATGGCACAAATCAGCACAAGTGGCCATTACAGAAACATGGTTACAAGGTGACTGGGACTGGGAACTGAATATCCCAGAGTATCAGACATTTAGGAAGAATAGATAGGAAGATAGAGGAGGTGGGATAGCTCTGTTAAAAAAGGATAATATCAGGGCAGTAGTGACAGATATACAGGCTCTATGGAGCAAATTGGAAACGTGGAATTGTTGTGGTGAAGATAAGGCATAGTAAGGGGAGAAATTCACTGGTGGACATGGTCTATAGGCCCCCAAATAATAATTTTGAAGTGGGGAGGGCTATTAACAAGCAAATAATGGACGCGTACAAAAATGGAACAGCGATAATCATGGGGGATTTTAACTTGCATATTGATTGGTTGACACAAGTCGGATAGGTGGGCTTGAGGAAGAGTTCTTAGAATGCTGTCGGGATAGTTTCCTTGAACAGTATGTTACAGAACCTACGAGGGAGTGAGTTATCTTGGATCTGGTCCTGTGTAATAAGACAGGTAGAATTAAAGAACTTCTTGTGAGGGATCCTCTTGAGATCAGTGAACACAATATGGTTGAATTTCTGATACAGATGGAGGATGAGAAAGTAGGGTCCCAATCCACTGTCCTCTTCTTGAACAAAGGGGATTGCGTTAGGATGAGGGCAGAACTGGCTAATGTAGACTGGGAACGCAGACTAGTTGATAGGATAGTTGAGGAACAGTGGAGGATTTTTAAGGAGATCTTTTTCAATACTCAGCAAAAATATATTCCGGTGATAAAAAAAGGGCTGTAAGAAAAGAGAGAGCCAGCCATGGAGAATGAAGGAAATAAAGGAGAGTATTAAATTAAAAATCAATGCATACAGAATCGCTAAAAATAGTGGGGAATTAGGAGATTGGGAAAGATTTAAAAAACAACAAAGAAAGAACTATGAAGAAAGTGATAAAGGAAAGATTATGAAACTAAACTGGTTCAAAATATAAAAAATGATAGTAAAAGTTTTTACAAATATTTAAAAAGGAAGAGAGTGGCTAGAGTGAATGTTGGACCCTTGGAGGACAAGAGGGGGGATTTAATAGTGGGAAATGAGGAAATGGCTGAGACTTTGAATAAGTTTTTTGTGTCAGTCTTCACAGTAGAGGACTCAAATAGCTTACCGAATATTAAACATAGAGAGTTGGTAGGGAGTAAGGTCCTTAATACAATTACTGTTACTAATGAGGTAGTGCTTAATAGACTAAAGGGACTGAAGGAGACAAGTCCCTGGGCCCAGATGGAAGGCATCCCAGGATACTGAAGGAAATGGCAAAAGTAATAGCAGATGCATTGGTAGTAATTTATCAAAATTTGCTGTACTCTGAGGAAGTGCCGGCTGATTGGAAAACAGCTAATGTAACGCCACTGTTTAAAAAAGGAAGTAGACAAAAGGCGGGCAACTACAGGCCGGTTAGCCTAATGTCCATAGTTGGGAAAATGCTGGAATCCATCATCAAAGAAGAAATAGCAGGACACCTGGAAAGGAATGGTTTGATCAAGCAGACATAGCATGGATTTGTGAAGGGAAGGTCGTGTTTGATGAATTTACTGGATTTTTATGAAGATGTGACTAGTACGGTTGGTAGAGGAGAACCAGTGGATGTGGTGTTTTTAGATTTGCAGAAGGCATTTGATAAGGTACCTCACAAAAGGTTGCTGCAGGTTAGGGTACACGGAGTTGGGGGTAAAGTGTTAGCGTGGATTGAGGATTGGCTATCTAACAGAAAGCAGAGAGTTGGAATAAATGGATGCTTTTCCAGTTGGCAACCATTGACAAGTGGCATGTCGCAGGGATCGATGCAGGGGCCTCAAATGTTTACCATATACATAGACAATCTGGAGGAGGGGACCGAGTCTAGAGTAACAAAGTTTGTTGATGACACAAAGATGAGTGGGAAAGCGAACTGCGTGGAGGGCGCAGAAAGTCTGCAGAGAGATTTGGATGGGCTGAGTGAGGATCTGGCAGATGGAGTATAATATTGGAAAAAAAATAATAAAATGGATTATTATTTAAATGGTGAAAAGCTGCAGCATGCTACTGTGCAAAGGAACCTGGGGATCTTTGTGCACAAATTGCAAAAACCCAGTCTGCAGGTATAGCAGGTGATCAAGAAGGCGAATGGAATGTTGGCCTTTGTAGCGAGGGGGATAGAATATAAAAGCAGGGAGATCTTGATACAACTGTACAGGGCACTGGTGAGGCTTCAAGTGGAGTACTGTTTGCAGTTTTGGTCCCCGTATTTACGAAAAGATATATTGGCCTTGGAGGGAGTACAGAGAAGGTTCACCAGGCTGATACCAGAGATGAGGGGGTTAGCTTATAAAGAGAGATCGAGTAGATTGGGCCTGTACTCACTGGAGTTTAGAAGACTGAGAGGTGATCTTATAGAGATGTATAAGATAATGAAGGGGATGGATAGGGTAGAGGCAGAGAGATTCTTTCCGTTTAGAAAGGAAAGCTTACGGTGTACTGGCCTTCATTCATCGAGGGATTGAGTTCAGGAGTCAGGAGGTAATGCTGCAGCTTTATAGGACCCTTGTCAGACTACACTTGGAGTACTGTGCGCAGTTCTGGTCGCCTCACTATAGGAAGGACGTGGAAGCTATTGAAAGGGTGCAGAGGAGATTTACAAGGATGGTGCCTGGATTGGGAGGCATGCCTTATGAAGACAGGTTGAGAGAGCTGGGACTGTTCTCCCTGGAGAGACGAAGGTTGAGAGGCGACCTGATAGAGGTTTACAAGATGTTGAGAGGAATAGATAGGGTGGACTCTCAGAGACTATTTCCCAGGGCTGAAATGGTCGCGACGAGAGGGCACAGATTTAAGGTGCAGGGAAGCAAGTACAGAGGGGATGCTAGGAGAAAGTTTTTCACTCAGAGGGTGGTGAGTGAATGGAATCGGCTGCCGTCGGTGGTGGTCGAGGCGAACTCGCGGGGGTCTTTTAAAAGACTTCTGGATGAGTATATGGGATCCAATGGGATTGGGGGTTATAGATAGGTCTATGGCTGGGTAGGTTTTGACGTGTTCGGCACAACTTGTGGGCCGAAGGGCCTGTTTGTGCTGTAGTGTTCTATGTTCTATGAAATCAGGGCACAGCCCTGAGGGCACAGCCTCAAAATAAAGGGGGCGAAGGGGGGGGGGGGGGGGGGGTAGAGTTGAAGGGGAACTTCTTCTTTCAGAACATACTGAATTTCTGGAATTCTGTGCCCATTGAAGTGGTGGAGGCTACCTCGTTAAATATATTTAAATCATGAGTAGATTTCTGATCAATAAGGGAATTAAGGGTTATGGGGAGCAAGCAGGAAAGTGGAACTGATCCACTTCAGATCAACCATGATCTTATTGAATTGCGGGGCAGGCTCAAGGGGATAGATGGCCTACTCCTGCTCCTATTTCTTATGTTCTTATGAGAGGCGGGGCGAGGGGAGAGCGGGGCGGGGGGAGAGCGGGATCAAGATAGACAGCAATAAAAAGATGGAATGATAGAGAGAGAGAGAGACGGAGAGTGATAGAGAGAGAGAGAGAGACGGAGAGTGATAGAGAGAGAGAGAGAGGAGGTGATAGAGAGAGAGAGAGGACGGAGAGTGATAGAGAGAAAGAGAGAGGAGAGTGATAGAGAGAGAGAGAGACGGAGAGTGATAGAGAGAGAGAGAGAGACGGAGAGTATAAGAGAGAGAGAGACGGAGAGTGATAGAGAGAGAGAGAGACGGAGAGTGATAGAGAGAGAGAGATGGAGAGTGATAGAGAGAGAGAGATGGAGAGTGATAGAGAGAGAGAGATGGAGAGTGATAGAGAGAGAGAGATGAGGAGCAATGTAAAGAGACAAATAGAGATAGATGGAAAGTGATAGATGAATAGCAATAGAGATGGAGAGAGGCAAAGGGCAATAGAGGAGCGGAGGGCGATAGAGAGAAAGAGATAGGGTGTGTTAGAAAAAGAGATGGAAAACGATAGACAGAGATGAAGAGCAACAGAGATGGAGAGAGATAGAAGGAGAGATGGACAGCAATAGAGTGGGGGAAACGGATTGCAAAAGAAAGAGAGAGGTCGAGCTGGAGAGTGACAGAGGATGAGAGAAATGGAGAGTGATAGAGAGGGAGAAGGAAGGCAAAAGAGAGAGTTGAGTATAATGGAAAGGGAGAGATATCAAGCGATATCTAGAGGGAGAGATGGAGTGACAGAAATAGAGAAATAGATTTGGAGAGTGATAGAGAGTAAAGAGATGGAGAGCAATAGAGCGATGGCGAGCAAAAGAAAGAGCGATGGAGAGTAATAGAGTTAGAAAGTGATAGAGATGGAAAGCAATAGAGAGAGAGAGCTGGGGAGAGATACAAAAGAGAGAGAGAGACACTTAAAAATATGGGTCACAGTGTTAGCATTGCTGACAGAGATGACACAAGATAGAGAAGCAGAAAGGGACCAAGTGGAAAAAAAAACCACTAAACGAGAGAAAGAGACAGATGCTGATAGAAAGTCAGTCAGAGATACAGACAGAGACGAAAGGATAGAAAGAAACTGAGGGAAAGAGACAAATAAGGTATACAAAAAAAATCTGAATTGCTCAGTAAGAGAGCCAGTGCAGACACGATGGGCAGACTGGTCTCCATTTCCATGGGAAGAGATGTTTCTCTATTTCAGTAATTCTGTGTTTGTATAAATCGTTGTCTAATTCTATAATTCTGCAATCTGAGCATATTTGGGAATCAGGAGACTGGCTGATGTGGCCCTCCATCTAGTGGATGCAGCTGGTAAAGACAGGCCGTTCTTTGGAATCTCCATCGCTGCTGCAGACTCACCTTATCACAGTCAGAGTCAAGGTTGAAAGAACTGTATATGTTCAAAATATCAGATCAAAATATCAATCAAATTACAATAACTACAACATAAAAGATAAAATAAGAGGCACAGCTAAAAGTGCCACAGGTCTTCAATCCACATATAGACGGGGAAAATGGGGTAATAGAGAATTCACATGGAATTAATCCTCATATAGACTAGGGAAATGGGGTAGTAGAGCAATAACACGTACTATAAACTCCATGTAGATTGGGAAATGGGATAACAGAGAATTCACACGGACTGTAATTCCCATACACTATTCACTGTAACACACAATGACATTCTGTAATTATAGACTGGGACACTATTCTCTTAACACTGTGATATTCCATAATTATACACTGGGACACTATTCTCTATAACACATGGTTTGATATTCTCTGATTACACACTGGTATGATATTCCCCATAATACATGGTGTGAAATTCTGTAATTATACATTAGGCCACTACTCCCAATAACACACGGTGTGATATTCTGTAATTGTACACTGGGCATTGGTCCCTGTAACATGCCAGGCTTTAAAAAGCATGATGTGGAGATGCCAGCATTTATTTGGTAGCAAAACCCACGAGCTTTCGAAGCGCTGCTTCTTCATCAGGTGAGACCTCGCCCGAGACCTGGTGTAGTGAGACTTCTTACTTTGAAAAGCACAGTGAGATTGTTTCCCTGTCATCACATACAAAGCAGCAATGATAGGCAAACTGATGAACAGTGGAGGTCTTTATTTCAGTACAGTACAATATGTGCAGCTGGCTATCTGCAATAATGAACAAGGTATGAATGTCATTGATGGGGAAGGGGGCAGAGAGCTCTTGTAAAATAGCCTGTATGATTAATTCCACTGGAGCGGCCCAGCTATTATTCACACCTGTAGTAAGATACTGCCCTGCCTCTATTCACGGCTGGAACAGCACAGCCTTCACAGGTAATAACAAACAGCTGCAACTTGGGCAACCGGCACCTTCCCACCACCACATCACAAGCTGTGCTGAGCTAAAAATAAAACTTATTGCTTTGCATTTGCTGTGGATAAAAACAATTCTCATTCTGAAAGGGTCTCAAATGATTGCTATACCCTGGACTATCACAAATGTGTCAGTGCCAATCTTCAGCTCCTCTCTGCTTTACAACTCTTTCCTAGAGGACTCCATGTTTGCTGAAGATGTCTCAACATAAGGGTCCATGCAACACCAATAGGAACAGAGGGCAGCCGACAATCAATCATCTACCCTGCTACACAGAGCCCCCACCCCATCTCGGTGAGGTGGGATTGGAGCTTGGAGTGTGAGGGGAGGGGCAATGGGGGTGAGTGATGGAGGGGGGGATGGGACGCAGCATGCTGGGGGAGCTGCCAGGGCAAATGTGTAGGGGGTGCATGGTTGGAGGGGGGGGGGGGGGGGGGGGATGGGTCTCCCTTTACAATCCGTTACTCCATTTAAATTACCAAACACTACTTAATTTTTAAAAATTGCAAATTCAATCACTGAAAATGGTATAATCTTCAAAGCAGCGTGGAGGCAGTGAAGCTTTTTCGAGTATCACACTCTTCACATCAGTGTATGGGCTGGAATCGGGGCTAGACCGTTTGGTTTTAATGGCTGGAAGAAGGAGACCTGTTAGTGCCCTCATTACTGGGGGAGTTATTAGTCCGCAGGACAGCTCATCTTTTTATCCAGGCTTGGGAGATGGCAGTGAGCTGCACAATTCAAGCTTGTCCCATAGTGTACAGTCTTTTCGTACAGATCATTGTGAAGCATCCCAATGAAGTAAAAACCCTGAATCCATTGACCAGAAGGTGGAATGTGCTCCTATTTCACAGTATGATACGTCTCAATATTGCAGATCTGGGCCGAGTCAAAGGAAATCACATTTAAAAATGAACAAAGTATACTGTGCACTAAATTTTAGGCAATTTTGTTATTGTCTTCCCCCCTCCCCCGAGAGAGAATTGAAGATCGAGGAAGGTTAGTATTGAACCATCAAGCTGTTGGCACTTCTCTGTCTCTCCTCACTCAGTCTGTACCTTACTGGAGAAGAGTTCACACAGACATTCATTATACAAAGCAATATCCAATTCAATTCCATCTTCAAATACTATCAGGGAAACGAAAGCGGTTTTTCTCATTTGTAAACAAATCCACTCAAGGTCCTTATACTTCATGGCTGGGCCCATGTCTCAGGCTTGGAGTAATGAGAGAGACAGAATGAGTCACCCGATGTACCTGGTGATCAGCTGCCAGTTCCTCCAAGTCACACCCAGAAAGACCAGAAAAAACAAAGTGCTGAACGTCCTGTTTCGTGTTTTCATCAGCGGCAGCAAGCAATTAGCCAGCGTGGACACGAAGACCAGGATCACGGCCATCACTGCAAGAAGCACATTGATCAGTTTGCCAAGTAAGGTACGGGCCGTTCCATTCTCCAGACCCTCCAACTGGACCACCTGTTGCTGCTGCTGCTGCAACTCCATCTTGGAGATACGAGTCTGACAGGCTTCCAAAGCCTCCTGCAAAACATAGCATCACATATCAGCTCTGACAGCCCGAGGCACAATCCAGCACACTGGGGCATCAACAGTGACTTGTGGAGCTGTTGCGGGTGGCGGGGGGAGGAGTGGGGCCTGGACATGAGGTGGACTGGATAGGGCGCGGCCTGGACAGGCAGGGTTTGTGCTGGGTCCCAGGCAGGGATTGGGAAAGAGGCGGGCTGGGGCCAGGCAAGGGCCAAACAAGCAGCGGATGGGAGGCAGACAAGGAGCTGGTGGGGCCAGGCAAGCAGCAGGCGGGTGGGAGTCAATCGAGAGGTGGGCAGATGGGGGTTGGGCAAGAAGCAAGTGAGGACAGGGAAGAGGTGGGTGGGGGTCAGGTGAGAGGCGGATGGGTGGAGAGCAGAGAATGAGATTTGTGTGTGTGTGTGAGTGGGGGAGGGAAGATTCTGTGCTTTTAACCAGAATCAGGATGGACTGAGCTCCTTTGCACAACGCTGAGCAAGACCAAAAGCGCTTCACTTAAATTACTTTTTGTGAATTGAGAGGAAAATAAGAAGAAAAATGGCACGGTGAAAGGTTGATGCAGAACGGTTTGAGAAATGCTTCAAAGTGTCAGTGTTGTGGGGGGAGACATAGAACACAGAACATAGAACATTACAGCACAGAACAGGCCCTTCGGCCTTCGATGTTGCGCCGACCAATATAAAAAGCAATGCCCCTCCAAACCTAAACCATTCCCTTCTCTTCCATAAACTTATCAACTAACCTCTTAAATGCCACCAAACTTGGCGCATCTACAACTGCCGCAGGCAGGGCATTCCACTCCCGAACCACCCTTTGGATAAAGAACCTACCTCTGATATCCGTCCTATAACTATCACCCCTTAATTTAAAGCTGTGTCCCCTAGTGCTAGCTTTCTCCATCCTAGGAAAAAGGCTATCACTGTCCACCCTATCTAAACCTCTAATCATCTTATATGTTTCGATTAGGTCCCTCTTAGCCGCCTCCTTTCTAACGAAAACAACCTCAAATCCCTCAGCCTCTCCTCATAAGACCTGCCCTCCATTCCAGGCAACATCCTGGTAAACCTCCTCTGTACCCTCTCCAATGCCTCCACATCTTCTTATAATGTGGGGACCAGAACTGTACACAATACTCCAAGTGCGGCCGCACTAGAGTTTTGTACAGTTGCAACATGACGTTGCGGCTCCGAAATTCAATCCCCCTACCAATAAAAGCTAAGACTCCATATGCCTTCGTAACAACCTTATCGACTTGACTGCCTACTTTCAGGGATCTATGCACAAATACACCAAGATCCCTCTGTTCAGCAACACTATTAAGAATCCTACCATTAGCCCTATACTCTACACATTTATTATTCCTGCCAAAGTGCATTACCTCACACTTTTCCACATTAAACTCCATTTGCCACCTCTCGCCCCAGCTCTGCAACTTGTCCAAGTCTCTCTGCAAACTATAACACCCCTCTTCACTATCTACCACTCCACTGACTTTAGTGTCATCTGCAAATTTACTAATCCATCCCTCAATACCCTCATCCAGATCATTTATAAAAATTACAAACAGTAGGGGCCCCAAAACAGACCCTTGAGGTACACCACTTGTCACCGAACTCCACGATGAATATCTCCCATCAACCACCACCCTCTGTCTTCTATCTGCTAGCCAATTCCTAACTCAATTAGCTAAATCACCCTCTATCCCATACATCTGCATTTTCTGCAGAAGTCTTCCATGGGCCACCTTATCAAATGCCTTACTAAAGTCCATATATACCACATCAACTGCCTTACCCCCATCCACCTCTTTGGTCACTTTTTCAAAAAACTCAATGAGCTTAGTAAGGCACGACCTACCCTTCACAAAACCATGCTGACTATCTCCAATCAATTCATTACTCTCTAAATAACTATAAATCCTATCCCTAATAATTCTCTCCAATACTTTGCCCACAACAGAAGTAAGACTCACTGGCAGACAGCTAAATGAGAGATGGGGAATTTGATTTTCAGTTGGCTGAGGTTTGAGTGACTGACAAGAAGTAATTGTTACTTTGACACTGAACTGAATCTTCTCACTGACCTGGATGTCCTGTGCTCGTTCTGATGACTGGTAAGCAATCTTTTCCTCCATGCTCACTAGCTCCTGCTTGAGGTTAAGGATTTCGTTTTGATGAAGCTCTGTCAGATCATTGAGCTGATCCTCGAGCCGCTCACACCTGTCACAGAGAAAAAAAACATCTGAAATAACAAATTATAGTGCGCATCATTACAAAGCACCAAACAGTAACCTGAACTCTTGTGAGATGGAAAGAAAGAGAGGGTAGCAATCGGAGTGCACGTGAAGGGTGCAGAAACACTGCTCCACCCTCTAGACATGATGCTCAATCTATGTGAACCACATCCTTTCTCCCCCAGTCTGGCGGTACAGTCTCTCCCTCTCTCCCAGTCTGGCGGTACAGTCTCTCCCTCTCTCCCAGTCTGGTGGTACAGTCTCTCCCTCTCTCCCAGTCTGGCGGTACAGTCTCTCCCTCTCTCCCAGTCTGGCGGTACAGTCTCTCCCTCTCTCCCAGTCTGGCGGTACAGTCTCTCCCTCTCTCCCAGTCTGGCGGTACAGTCTCTCTCTTTTTCTCACTCTTGTGGTACAGTCCCTCTCTCTCTGTCTGGTGGTACAGTCTCTAAAGGAGAGGTAAAGCAGAGAGATAAAGAGTGAGTGAGGAGAGGAGTTAAGGATTAAATGAACAGAGCTGTGACTGACAATGCAAAAAACAATTACTCATTCCCAGATATAAATCTGTGTTTTGGTAGCATTTACGATATCAGGAACTAAGAATCTACAATTAAAAAACACATTTGATTCCAACAGTCTGCAAATCAGAGGAAATAAATGATCCTTTATGAAAAGCATCTGCCAGTAACATAATGTAATGCACTTTGTTCTTTTTAACAATGCACGCTGTGTTGCAGAAAAGTCAGCACACAGTACCTTGTGAATACAGCACCAAACTTTAGTAACCCCATCTATCACGCTGGAGACCGGAAGTTTAATTTAATGGATGGCCACAATTGTTCGCATTGCTGACTCACAGCACCAAGGTTCAATTCCAGCTCCAGATAACCATCTGTGTGGAGTTTACACATTCTCCTCATGTTTGCATGGGTTTCCTCCGGGGGAACAAAGAACAAAACAGCACGGGAAACAGGCCCTTCAGCCCAACGAGCCCACGCCGCCACCCCGATGTTCCCACCTCTACCCGCGATCCCTGTCCATGTTTAAAGATCTATGGATTAAAAACCAAATTTGAGACAATTTAGGGAGAATTTGTTTTGCCAATTAGCCTAAGAGCACATCTTTGGGATGTGGGAGGAAACCGGAGCACCCAGAGAAAACCCACGCAAGCACGGGGAGAATGCGCAAACTCCCACAGACACAGATCCAAATCCGTGTATCTGCACAGCACAGCGATAGTCACTGAGCTGTCATGTTGCCCATCAAATGGTCCGGGTCAAGCGTACACTAACAACGTGAAGCAGTAGGATACTCTCAAAAAAAAAATCCAAGAGCAGCCCTCTCACGACCCATCGCGTATATGCCCCTTATTAGACAACAAAGTGGGCCAAAGTACCTGTAGGATAAAAACAAATACATCAATATCATTGACTATTTACACACTTCCCAGGGACTCCCAAGGCTCATGATCTCTATTTTAAATCAGTTTTCTATACCCCTCCATTCCCATTCTGTTCATGTGCCCATCTAAGTATTTCTTAAATAACTCCAGAGTACCTGCCTCCACCACTTTACTTGGCAATGCGTTCCATACCCCCACCACCCTCTGTGTGAAAAAACTCCCTTTTGCATCCAAATTATACCTTACCCCCCTCACCCTAAGCCCGTGACCCCTCATGCTATTCGAGTCCATCCTAGGAAAAAGCTTAACCCTGTTTATCTATACCTGTCATAATCTTGCACACCTCTATTAGATCTCCTCTAAGTCTACGTCTTTCTAAGGAAAACAGTCCCAATTTGCCTAACCTCTCCTCGTAACTCAGACCTTCCATACCAGGCAGCATTCTGGTAAACCTCCTCTGCACTCTCTCCAGAGTCTCCACGTCCTTCCGGTAGTAGGGCAACCAGAACTGGACGCAGTATTCCAAATGAGGTCTAACTAACGTTTTATACAACTGCAACATTAAAGGCCAGCTCTTGTACTCTATACCCCTTCCTATAAAGGCTAGCATACCTCCCACAGTCAAAAAAAGTTGTGCAGGTTAGGTGGATTGGCTATGCTAAATGCACAGGGTTAAAGGGATGAGACAGTATATAGATAGGGAGAAACTTTTCTCTTTTAGTAGAGGGGTCAATAGCTAGTGGGCATGAAGGGGGAGGAGATTTGACAAACATTTTCCCCAGAGGGTAGTAGGGATCTAGAATTCACTTCCTGAAAGGGTGGCAGAGCAGGAATCCTCACAACATTTGAGAAGCATTTAGGTGAGCATTTGAAACGCCGTAGCACACAAAGCTATGGAGCAAGTACTAGAAAATAGGATTAGAATAAAAAGGTGTTTGATCGCCAACACAAACATTATGGGCCAAAGAGCTCTTTTTGAACTCCATGACAACAATAAGCAGATAATCTGATGTTGGTTAAAGGATAACTATTGTCCAGGACACAGCTAAGGACCACCCTGCACTTCTATTCATAGAATCTTGGTGAGGCTGCAGTTTCACATCTGATCTGAAAATTCTGGATCTTGGATTTAAATCTCAAGAGTGGGACTTGTATCCATAGAATGCAGTCATATTGAGCTAGGAGGCTGCCATTTGGAGGACCAAATCTATGCCAGGTCTCTGCAAGTGCCAAAGAATAGCTCCTTTTGTCCATAGTTTCTCCTTTCAAGTTCTTATCCAAGT
The DNA here is from genome assembly GCA_024679065.1 of Sphyrna mokarran. Lineage (NCBI taxonomy): Eukaryota > Metazoa > Chordata > Chondrichthyes > Carcharhiniformes > Carcharhinidae > Sphyrna > Sphyrna mokarran. The sequence continues at coordinate 75,620,614 of JAGIQG010000003.1, read as the reverse complement.
TTCTTTAGTAAATACCATTGAAGCTACCAATGGAAACAGTTTTTTCTGATCTATTCTACCCACGCTCCTCATGATCTTGAATATCCAATTAAATCTTCTCTCTTCTTCAAGGAGGATAGTCCCAGGTTTTCTAATCTATCCACGTGATTGAAGTTTCTCAATCTTTTCTGCATGCGCTCTAATATCTCTACATTCTTCCAAAAGTGTGACACGCAGAACCAAAGACAATACACTAGTTCAGGCCGAGCCAGTTGAAAGTAATCTCCTTGCTTTTGTACACTATGATCCCATTTATAAACTCCAGAATCATATGTAACCACTGATTTGTGGCAGGAAGGGGGTAAGTATGATCACAAAACCAAAGATGACAAAGTCACGAGAATGCAGACAAAAACTAGTCTTTGATGTCTCAGCTGCCGATCAAATCTCTTTGTATTCTTTCACAGGATGTGCACATTGCTAAGCCAGTATTTATTGCCCAGCCTTTATTGACCTCTCAGCCACTTTCCTGAACCGCAGCAGTCCATGTGTTGTAGCTACACTCACAGCACAGTTAGGGAGGGGATTCACAAATCTTTACAGTGCAGGAGGTCATTTGCCCCATCAAGTTTGCATTAGCTCTCTGAAAGAGCGTTTACGGGGATGTGGAGGTACAGTGGTATTGTTGATGCCCTTTGTAACCCAAAGATTTAGAGTATGCTCCCTGATTCGAATTCCACCATGGCAGATGGTAAAATTTTGTATCCAACAAAAATCTGGAGTTAAACTTTTAATAGTTATCATGAAACCATTGTCTATTGTTGTAAAAAACCCATCTGGTTCACTAATATCCTTTAGGGAAGGAAATCTGCCAGACTTGCTTGGTCTGGCCTTCAGGTGACTCCAGACCAACAGCAACGTAGTTGGCCCTCCACTCAATCTAGCGCAATAAGGAACGGACAATAGATGTTTTTAAAATGTACTTAGGCCACAACCCATAACTTTGCACAGCTTTCTTTACAGATAACAATTCCTTTGAATATCTCAATCAAACCTGTCACCGTTTAGGTGAAGAAATCTTTTCCTCATATAACGTTTCTTCCTTTTGCCAATTATTTTGAATCTGTGCCCCATCATTCTTGATGCTCTCAAGCAGGAACAGTTTCCAACTATTTATCCTGAGCACACCCCTCCAGCCTCCTCTCAGCCTTCTCCAAGGACTACAATTCCAATCTTTCCAATCTATCCTCATAACCACAGCTCTTCATCCCTGGAATCATTCTTATGAATCTCCTCTGTACTCTCTCCAATGCTTTTGCATCCTTCCTTAAAGATGGTGCACAGTACTGGACGCAGTAGAACATAGAACACTACAGCTCAAACAGGACCTTCGGCCCACAAGTTGTGCCGACCATATCAGTATCTACCAGGCCATAGAACTATCTGTAACTCCCAATCCCATTAAATCCCATGCACTCATCCAGAAGTCTCTTAAAAGGCCCCAGCGAGTTTGCCTCTACCACCACTGACAGCAGTCGATTCCATTCACTCACCACTCTCTGAGTGAAAAAATTACACAGAACATAGAACATTACAGCACAGTACAGGCCCTTCAGCCCTCGATGTTGCGCTGACCAATGTAACCAATTTTATGACCCTCTATCCTAAACTATTCCAATGCTATCCATATGCCTATCCACTGACCATTTGAACACCCTTAAACTTGATGAGTCCACAACTGCTGCAGACAGGGCATTCCACGCCCTTACTACCCTCTGAGTAAAGAACCCACCTCTAGCATCTGTCCTATAACTACCACCCCTTAATTTAAAGCTATGTCCCCTCGTGTTATCCATCTCCATCCGAGGAAAAAGGCTCTCACTATCCACCCTATCTAACCCTCTGATCATCTTATATGTCTCAATTAAGTCACCTCTTAGCCTTCTTCTCTCTAATGAAAATAACTCCAAGTCCCTTAGCCTTTCCTCATAAGACCTATCCAGGCAATATCCTTGTAAACCTCCTCTGCATCCTTTCCAATGCCTCCACATCTTTCTTATAATGTGGCAACCAAAACTGTACGCAATACTCCAAGTGCGGCCACACCAGAGTTTTGTACAGTTGCAACATAAAATCTCGGCTCCGAAATTCAATCCCACAACCAATAAATGCTAACACACTATACGCCTTCTTAACAACCTTATCAACTTGAGTACCAACTTTCAGAGATCTATGCACCTGTACACCGAGATCTCTCTGCTCATCTACACTACTAAGAGTCCTACCATTAGCACTATATTCTGCACACACATTACTCTTACCAAAGTGAATCACCTCACACTTTTCCACATTAAACTCCATTTGCCACTTCTCGGTCCAGCTCTGCAACTTATGTATGTCCCTCTGCAAACTATAACATTCATCCTCACTGTCTACAACTCCTCCGACTTTGGTGTCGTCAGCAAATTTACTAACCCATCCCTCTACATCCTCATCCAGGTCATTTATAAAAACAACAAACAACAGTGGCCCCAAAACAGATCCCTGAGGTACACCACTAGCATCTACACCACTAGTTACCTCTAACATCTCCTCTGTACTTGCCCCCCAGCACCTTAAACCTGTGTCCTCTCGTGGCGACCATTTCAGCCCTGGGAAATAGCCTCTGAGAATCTACCCTGTCTATTCTTCTCAACATTTATAAACCTCTATAAGGTCACCTCTCAAACTTCTCCAGGGAGAAGAGACCTAGCTCCCTCAGCCTGTCTTCATAAGGCATGCCTCCCAATCCAGGCAACTTCCTTGTAAATCTTCTCTGCACTCTCTCAATAGCTTCATATCCTTCCTATAGTGAGGCAACCAGAACTGCACACAATACTCCAAGTGGGGTCTGACAAGGGTCTTATAAAGTTGCAGCATTACCTCCTGATTCCTAAACTCAGTCCCTTGATTAATGAAGGCCAGTACACCATATGCCTTTTTGACCACATACTCCACCCATGGGGCCAATTTAAGAGTCCTATGGACCCGGACCCCAAGATCCTTCTGCTCCTCAACACTGCCAAGACTCCTACTCTTGATACTATACTCCTTCATCCCATTGGTCCTGCCAAAATGGACCACCACACATTTATCCGCGTTAAAGTCCATCTGCCACTTCTCCTCCCAGTCTTGCATCCTACCTATGTCTCACTGCAATTTCCGACATCCCTCCAGACTATCCATAACACCACCAACCTTCGTATCATCAGCGAACTTACAAACCCTCTGTAAGGTCTCTGTGGGTGTAAATTAGGAATAGCAAAGGGTCGGTGACATTGCTGGGTGTATTCTATAGGCCGCCCAATAGTGACAGGGAAGTTGAGGTACAGATAGGGAAACAGATACTGGAGAGATGTAGAAATAACAGAGTTGTTGTGATGGGAGACTTCAATTTCCCAAACATCGACTGGAATATCCCAAGGGTAAGGGGTTTGGATGGGGAGGAGTTTGTTAGGTGTGTTCAGGAGGGTTTCCTGACACAGCACGTGGACAAGCCTACGAGAGGAGAGGCTGTACTGGACCTGGTACTAGCTAATGAACCAGGACAGGTGATGGATCTCTCGGTAGGAGAGCATCTTGGGGATGGAGATCATAATTCTATCTCCTTCACCCTTGCATTGGAAAAGGATAGGATCAGGCAGGCTAGGAAGGTGTTTGTCTGGAATAAGGGGAAATATGAAGACATCAGGCAGATGTTGGGGCGAATAAACTGGAAGGAGGTGTTCTTGGGGAAAAGCACAGAAGGAAGGTGGCAGATATTCAAGGAATGCTTGTCTGGAGCTCTGCACGACAACGTTCCGGTGAGACAAGGAGGTTTTGGTAGGTCGAGGGAACCGTGGTGCACGAAGGCTGTGGTGAACATAGTCAGGAAAAAAAGAAAGGTGTATAAAAGGTTCAAAGAGCTAGGAGATGTTGGGGATCTAGAGAAGTATAAGGCTTATAGAAGAGAGCTTAAAAAGGAAATTAGGAGAGCCAGAAGGGGTCATGAGAAGGCCTTGGCTGGTAGGATTAAGGAGAATCCCAAGGCCTTCTACAAATATGTGAAAGTAAAAGGATGAGAAGAGAAGGGATAGGACCTATAAAAGGTGAAGGGGGAAAAGTCTGTATGGAACCGGAAGAAATGGCAGAGGTGCTTAATGAGTACTTTGCCTCAGTATTCACGGTGGAAAGTGATCTGGGAGGATGCACTACAAGTTTGCGGCAGACTGAAAAGATTGAGTATGTAGATATTAAGGAAGCGGATGTGTTAGAACTTTTAAATGCTATCAAGATAGACAAGTCTCCGGGACCAGATGGGATGTACCCCAGGTTATTGTGGGAGGTGAGGGATGTCATTGCAGAGCCCCTGGCGATGATCTTTGCGTCGTCGATGGAGACGGGAGAGGTTCCGGAGGATTGGAGGATTGCGGATGTGGTCCCTATTTTCAAGAAAGGGAACAGGGATAGTCCTGGAAATTACCGACCGGTGAGTCTGACCTCAGTGGTTGGTAAGCTGATGGAGAGGCTTCTGAGGGACAAGATTTACGAGCATTTGGAGAAGTTTAGGTTGATTAGAAATAGTCAGCATGGTTTTGTAAAAGGCAGGTCGTGCCTTACGAGCTTAATTGAGTTCTTCGAAAATGTGACTGAACACATTGACGAAGGAAGAGCAGTGGACGTGGTGTACATGGACTTCAGCAAGGCATTTGACAAGGTCCCCCATGCAAGACTTCTTGAGAAGGTGAGAGGGCATGGGATCCAAGGGGCTTTGGCCTTGTGGATCCAGAACTGGCTTGCCTGCAGAAGGCAGAGGGTGATTGTGGATGGCTCTTTTTCTGCATGGAGGTCAGTCACCAGTGGAGTGCCCCAGGGATCTGTTCTAGGACCCTTGCTGTTTGTCATTTTCATAAATGACCTGGGTGAGGAAGTGGAGGGATGGGTGAGTAAGTTCGCCGATGACACGAAGGTCGGTGGTGTAGTGGATGGTCTGGAGGGATGTCAAAAGTTGCAGCATGACATCGACAGGATGCAAGACTGGGCGGAGAAGTGGCAGATGGACTTCAATGCAGATAAATGTGTTGTGGTCCATTTTGGCAGATCCAATGGGATGAATGAGTACACTATCAAAGGTAGGAGTCTTAGCTGTGTGGAAGAGCAGAGGGATCTTGGGGTCCGGGTCCATAAGACTCTCAAATCGGCCTCCCAGGTGGAGGATGTGGTTAAGAAAGCTTATGGTGTACTGGCCTTCATTCATCGAGGGATTGAGTTCAGGAGTCAGGAGGTAATGCTGCAGCTTTATAGGACCCTTGTCAGACCACACTTGGAGTACTGTGCGCAGTTCTGGTCGCCTCACTATAGGAAGGACGTGGAAGCTATTGAAAGGGTGCAGAGGAGATTTACAAGGATGTTGCCTGGATTGGGAGGCATGCCTTATGAAGACAGGTTGAGGGAGCTGAGACTGTTCTCCCTGGAGAGACGAAGGTTGAGAGGCGACCTGATAGAGGTTTACAAGATGTTGAGAGGAATAGATAGGGTGGACTCTCAGAGACTATTTCCCAGGGCTGAAATGGTCGCGACGAGAGGGCACAGATTTAAGGTGCAGGGAAGCAAGTACAGAGGGGATGCTAGGGGAAAGTTTTTCACTCAGAGGGTGGTGAGTGAATGGAATCGGCTGCCGTCGGTGGTGGTCGAGGCGAACTCGCTGGGGTCTTTTAAAAGACTTCTGGATGAGTATATGGGATCCAATGGGATTGGGGGTTATAGATAGGTCTATGGCTGGGTAGGTTTTGATGTGTTCGGCACAACTTGTGGGCCGAAGGGCCTGTTTGTGCTGTAGTACATAGAACATAGAACATTACAGCACAGAACAGGCCCTTCGGCCTTCGATGTTGTGCCGACCAAAATAAAAAGCAATGCCCCTCCAAACTAAACCATTCCCTTCTCTTCCATATACTTATCAACTAACCTCTTAAACGCCACCAAACTTGGCGCATCTACAACAGCTGCAGGCAGGGCATTCCACTCCCTAATCACTCTTTGGGTAAAGAACCTACCTCTGATATCCGTCCTATAACTCATACCCCTTAATTTAAAGCTGTGTCCCCTCGTGCTAGCTTTCTCCATCCTAGGAAAAAGGCTATCACTGTCCACCCTATCTAAACCTCTAATCATCTTATATGTTTCAATAAGGTCCCCTCTTAGCCGCCTCCTTTCTAACGAAAACAACCTCAAATCCCTCAGCCTCTCTTCATAAGACCTGCCCTCCATACCAGGCAACATCCTGGTAAACCTCCTCTGTACCCTCTCCAATGCCTCCACATCTTTCTTATAATGTGGGGACCAGAACTGCACACAATACTCCAAGTGCGGCCGCACTAGAGTTTTGTACAGTTGCAACATGATGTTGCGGCTCCTAAATTCAATCCCCCTACCAATAAAAGCTAAGACTCCATATGCCTTCTTAACAACCTTATCGACTTGACTGCCTACTTTCAGGGATCTATGCACATATACACCAAGATCCCTCTGTTCATCAACACTATTAAGAATCCTACCATTAGCCCTATACTCTACACATTTTTATTCCTGCCAAAGTGCATTACCTCACACTTTTCCACATTAAACTCCATTTGCCACCTCTCGGCCCAGCTCTGCAACTTGTCTAAGTCACTCTGTAAACTATAACACCCCTCTTCACTATCTACCACTCCACCGACTTTAGTGTCATCTGCAAATTTACTGATCCATCCCTCAATACCCTCATCCAGATCATTTATAAAAATTACAAACAGCAGGGGCCCCAAAACAGACCCCTGAGGCACACCACTCGTCACCGAACTCCACGATGAATATCTCCCATCAACCACCACCCTCTGTCTTCTATCTGCCAGCCAATTCCTAATCCAATTAGCTAAATCACCCTCTATTCCACACATCTGCATTTTCTGTAGAAGTCTTCCATGGGCCACCTTATCAAACGCCTTACTAAAGTCCATATATACTACATCAACCGCCTTACCCCCATCCACCTCTCTGGTCACTTTCTCAAAAAACTCAATGAGGTTAGTAAGGCATGACCTACCCTTCACGAAACCATGCTGACTATCCCCAATCAATTCATTTCTCTCTAAATAACTATAAATCCTATCCCTAATAATTCTCTCCAATACCTTGCCCACAACAGAAGTAAGACTCACTGGCCTATAATTCCCAGGAAGGTCTCTCTTCCCCTTCTTAAACAATGGGACCACATTCGCTATCCTCCAGTCCTCCGGAACCACACCCGTAACCAACGAGGACCTGAAGATCAGAGCCAGAGGCTCTGCAATCTCCTCTCTTGCCTCCCAGAGAATCCTAGGGTAAATCCCGTCCGGCCCAGGGGACTTATCCAACTTCAAACCCTCGAGAATTTCTAGCACATCCTCCCTATCTACTACAATACTTCCCAATTTGCAACCCTGTACCTCAGTGTTCTCCATAGCTACATTTCCAGCACTCTGCGTGAATACCGAAGAGAAATATTTATTCAGTGCCTCACCAATCTCTTCAGGCTCCACGCACAACTTCCCACTGCTGTCTATGACTGGCCCTAATCTTGCCCTAACCAATCTTCTATTCTTAACATATCGAAAGAAAGCTTTAGGATTCTCCTTAATCCTATCAGCCAACATCTTCTCGTGTCCCCTCTTAGCTCTCCTCAATTCACTTTTTAGCTCCTTCCTGGCTAATCTATAGCTATCCATTGCACTAACTGAGCCTTCAAGCCTCATCCTGACATAAGCCTCCTTTTTCTTCTTAACCAGCAAATCAACTTTTTTCGTACACCAAGGCTCTCTTACTCGACCATTTCCTCCCTGCCTGACAGGGACATACTTATCAAGGACTCGCAGCAGCTGCTCCTTGAATAAGCACCACATTCCAGATGTTCCCAGTCCCTGTAGTTTCCTAGTCCAATCTATGCACCCTAATTCTCTCCTGATGGCCTCATAATTACCCTTCCCCCAGCTATAACTACTGCCCCCAGCTTCATGCCTATCCCTATCCATCACTAAGGTGAACGTAACTGAATTGTGGTCACTATCACCAAAATGTTCACTAACTTCCAAGCCTAACACCTGGTCTGGCTCATTGCCCAGCACCAAATCCAATGTAGCCTCACCTCTAGAGTTCTAGTGTTCTATGTTCTCACCTCTAGTGTTCTATGTTCTATGTTCTAAACCCATCCCTCCACTTCCTCATCCAGGTCATTTATGAAAATGACAAACAGCAAGGGTCCTAGAACAGATCCCTGGGGCACTCCACTGGTGACTGATCTCCATGAAGAAAAAGACCCATCCACAACTACTTTCTGCCTTCTGCAAGCAAACCAGTTCTGGATCCACAAGGCCAAAGCCCCTTGGATCCCATGCTCTCTCACCTTCTCAAAAAGTGTTGCATGGGGGACCTTATCAAACACCGAACTGAAATCCATGTAAACCACATCCACTGCTCTTCCTCCATCAATGTGTTCAGTCACATTTTCGAAGAACTCAACTAGGCTCGTAAGGCACGATCTGCCCTTAACAAAGCCATGTTGACTATTTCTGATCATATTGAACTTCTCTAAATGCTCATAAATCCTGTCCCTCAGAATCCTCTCCATCAACTTACCAACCACTGATGTCAGACTCACTGGTTGGTAATTCCCTGGGCTATCCCCGTTCCCCTTCTTGAAAATAGGCACCACATCCGCAATCGTTCAATCTTCCGGAACCTCTCCCGTCTCTATCGACGACGCAAAGATCATCGCCAGGGGCTCTGCAATCACTTCCCTCACCTCCCACAGTAACCTGAGGTACACCCCATCCGGTCCTGGCGATTTATCTACCTTGATGGAACTTAACAGTTCCAACACATCCTCTTTCTTAATGTCCACATACTCAACCTTTTCAGTTTGCTGCAAACCTGCAATACAACCTCCCAGATCACTTTCCACTGTGAATGGCAAAGTACTTATTTGCACCTCTGCCATTTCTTCTGGTTCTACACAGACTTTTCCCCCTTCACCTTTTATAGGTCCTATCCCTTCTCTTCTCGTCCTTTTACTCTTCACATATTTATAGAATGGCTTGGGATTCTCCTTAATCCTACTCGCCAAAGCCTTCTCGTGACCCCTTCTGGCTCTTCTAATTTCCTTTTTAAACTCCCGGCTACAAGCCTTATACGCCTCTAGATCCTCAACATCCCCTAAGTTCCTGAACCTATCGTATAACTTTCTTTTCTTCCTAACTAGGTTCATCACAACCTTTGTGCACCATGTTTCCCACGACCTACCAAAACCTCCTTGTCTCACCAGAACATTGTCGTGCAGAGCTCCAGACAAACATTCCTTGAAAATCTGTCACCTTCCTTCAGTACTTTTCCCCAAGAACACCTCCTTCCAGTTTACTCTTCCAATTTCCTGCCTGATGTCTTCATATTTCCCCCTACTCCAGATAAACATCTTCCTATCCTGCCTGATCCTATCTCTTTCCAATGCTATCATAAAGGAGATAGAATTATGATCACCATTCCCGAGATGCTCTCCTACCGAGAGATCCGACACCTGTCCCGGTTCATTAACTAGCACCAGGTGAAGTACAGCCTCTCCTCTCACAGGCTTATCCTTGTGCTGTGTCAGGAAACCCTCCTGAACACACCTAACAAACTCCTCACCATCCGGACCCCTTACCCTGGGGACATTCCAGTCAATATTTGGGAAATTAAAGTCTCCCATCACGACAACTCTGTTATTTCTACATCTCTCAAGGATCTGTTTCCCTATCTGCACCTCAACATCCCTGTAACTATTGGGCGGCCTATAGAAAAACCCAGCAAAGAAATCAACCCCTTGCTATTCCTAACTTCCACCCACAGAGACTCCGTAGACAATCCCTCCACGACATTCTCCTTCTCTGCAGCTGTTACACTACCCCACTACCCACTCCCCCACCTCTTCTGCCTCCCTCCCTCCCTGACGCATCTGAATCCAGGCACCTGAAGTACCCAGTCCTGTTCCTGAGACATCCAAGTTTCTGTAATGGCCACTGCATCACATTTCCAAGCAGCAATCCATGCCCTGAGCTCATCCACTTTATTCACTCCACTCCTGGCATTAAAACAGACACACCTCAGACCCTCAGTCTGGGCGCTTCCCTTCTCCATCACCTGTCTAACCTCCTTCTCATACTATCTACAATCATTCTCTACTTGGAAGCTAACCTCCTCGCTCCCAGTCACCTCATCTTGATTCCCTTCCCCCAATCTTTCTAGTTTAACGTTAGTACTCCAGATGAAGGTTAACTATTGTCTTTTACAAGTTCTAACATGATCTCTTTACTCTTATATTCAATATTCCTATTAATAAAGTCCCAAGTTACCATTTACTTTATTAACTAATTGATCTCTCAACATGCCCAGCCATCTTCAATGACTGATGGAGATATACACTAAGGTCCTTCTTTCCCTGGAGCCCCTTTAGAGACCCACTCTTCACTTTATACTGTGTCTCTGTATTCTTCCTGCCAAAACGAATCACTTCATACTTCTCTGCATGGAATTTGCCTGACCAATCCACCAACAAATTTATGTCTTTATGAAGTTCCAGGCTATCCTTATCTGTTTTAAATCTTTGTATTATCTATAAATTTTGAAATCACTGTCCAGGTCATTGCTATACATCAGTAAGAGGAAAGGCCCCAAAACTAACCCCGGGGAATTCCACTACAAACCTTTTTCCAATCTGAAAAACAACTATTTCTCAATGCTGTGTTTCCTGTCACTCAGTCAATTTCTTATCCAAGTCCTACTTTCACTTTCATTCCATGATCTTGAATTTTGCTTAGAGGTCTGTTGTATGTTACTGTATCAAATGCCTTTTGGAAATCCATATGCACTACATCAACAGTGTTGTTCTTCTCAGCTTTCTTTGTTGCCTCCTCAAAGAGCTGCAGCAAGTCAGTTAAATATGATTTTCCCCTCACTCAATACTCGATGGCTTTCCTTAATTAACCTGTACTTATCTAAGTGCTATTAATTTTGTCCAGAACGATAGTTTCTAAAAGTTTCCCAATTACCAAAGTCAAATTAATAATCTGTATTTGCCAGTTTTATCCTTGCAGAACAAGGGTGTAACACTCACAATTCTATAGTTGTCTGACGCCACCCTTCTTTCTAAGGAAGACTGATGGCCCCTGCAATTTCCACTCTTTACTCAGTATCCTTGGTTGTATCTCATCCTGGAACCTTATCAATTTTAAGTAAAGACTGCCTTTTGAACACCTCCTCCCTCTGAATTGTAAATTCTTCTCATATCTCAGTTACCTTTTCTCTTGCATTGACCTGGGTAGCATTGTCTTCCTTTAGATGCAAAGTACTCATTTAGTACCTCCACTTTTTCTCTTGCCCCCACATTCAAGTCTTTTTTTTTAAATCCCCAATTGACCCTAGAACATAGAACATTACAGCACAGAACAGGCCCTTCGGCCTTCGATGTTGCGCCGACCAATATAAAAAGCAATGCCCCTCCAAACTAAACCATTCCCTTCTCTTCCATAAACTTATCAACTAACCTCTTAAACGCCACCAAACTTGGTGCATCTTTCTTTTACCACTTCTTTTTTATTTATATGCTTACAGAAAATCCTGGGATACCCTTTTATGTCAGCAGCCAGTTCGCTTTTGTATTTGCGGTTTTTTTCTCTTTTCATGCTCTTTTGTTTTTTCTATTGGTTATTTTCATTCTCGTTCTGGTCTACATTCAGCCTGATTGTATTTTCAAACTGACATTACACACACTTCTTCCTTTTCATCAAGTTAGCTAGTCCTGCTTCGTTTAAGCCCTTACCATCACAGCACTAGTATCCCCCTGTGAAGACATTAGTTCCAATCTTGTTAACGTATAACAGGTGCCAATAACTTCAATAATCTAAAGCCCTTCTTCCCAGAACTCCATCTCTCCAGCCAGATGTCGAATTATTAACCCTATTCTTATGCTCATTTGCATAGGGTACTGGAAGTAATTCTGAGATTACTTTAAGTTCTACTTTTTAATTCCCTCCCTAAAATTTACTTCAGGCCCTCATTCTTTTTCCTATGTCATTGGTCCAAATGTGCAGCACAATCTCTGGCTGCTCACCTTCCCCCAGAAGTATGTCCTGCAACCTCTCTTCCTTTCCAGGATTTTGACTCAGTGACAATGAAAGAGCAGTGATATATTTCCAAATGGGATGGTGTGTAGCTTTGAGAGGAACTTGCAAGTGTATCTGTTGCTCAGTCCTTCTTGATGGCAGAGGTTGCAGATTTGGAAGGTGCTGACAAATCTATGAATAGAAGGGAATAGAGGGATGCAATCCTCAAAAGGGTTGGGTTTTAGTTGAGTCAGGCAGCATAGCCATTGCAGCTTGGAGAGCTTGCATCTTGTTGACAGTACACATGGCTATTGCATGTCAATGGTGGAAGGAGGAATGGATCATGTTTCAGGTGGTGGGTGTAGTGCCAATGAAGTGGACTGCTTTGCCTTGGATGGTGCTGAGCTTCTCGAGTCTTATTGCAGCTACACCCATCAGGCAAGGGGCTAGTATTCCATCACGCTCCTGACTTGTGCCTGTACATGGTGGACAGACTTTGGGGAGTCAGGAGGCAAATTAGAACAAAGAACAAAGAAAATTACAGCATAGGAACAGGCCCTTCAGCCCTCCAAGCCTGCACCAGACATGTTGCCCAACTTAACTAAAATCTTTACTCCCATATTATTCATATATTTGTCATCACTTAAAAGTCATTACCGTATCTGCTTCCACTACCTCCCCTGGCAACGAGTTCCAGGCACACACTACTGTGTAAAAAATCTGCCTCATACATCTTCATTAAACCTTGTCTCTTGCACCTTAAACCTATGTCCCCTTTCACTCTAGGATAAAGCTTTTGATTATTCACTCTGTCCATGCCTCTCATAATCTTGTAGACTTCTATCACGTCGCCTCTCAACCTCTTTCGTTCCAGTAAGAACAACCCAAGTTTCTCTAACATCTCCTCATACCCAATGGCCTCCATAACAGGCAACATCCTGGTAAATCTTTTCTGTACACTGTCCAAAGCCTGCACATCCATCTGGTAATGTGGCAACCAGAATTGAACACTATATTCCAAGTATGCTCTAACTAACATTCTATAAAGCTGCAACGTGACTTGCCAATTTTTAAACTCAATGCTCCGGCCAATGAAGGCAAGCACACTGTATGCCTTCTTGATTACCTTTTCCACCTGCATTGCAACTTTCAGTGACCTGTGTACCTGTACACCCATTTCCTTATGCCTATCAATACTCTTCAGGGTTCTGCCATTTACTGTATATTTCCTAACTGTATGAGACCTTCCAAAATGCATCACCTGATATTTGTCCAGATTAAACTCCATCTGTAATCTTTCCGCCCAAATCTCCATGTGATCTATATCCTGCTGTATCCTCTGATGGTCCTCATTGTCCGCAAATTCACCAACCTTTGTATCGTCCACAAAATTACCCATCAATCCAGTTACATTTTCCTCCAAATCATTTATATATTTGACAAACAGCAAAGGTCCCAGCACTGAACCCTGAGGAACACCACTTGAGGAACAAGAGGAACAAGATCCCATTCAGAAATACATTGCTACCTCTGTCTTCTTTGCCAAGTAAGAAGTCTCACACCAGGTTAGAATCCAAAGAGTTTATTTGATAGTAATCTTACAAGATTGTAATCTTACAAGATTTGATAGTAATTTTACAAGAAGTGAGACTTCTTACTGTGTTTACACCAGTGCAACGCCAGCATCTCTACATCGTGACTTCTTTGACTGAGTCAGTTTTGTATCCACCTTGCTAACTCACCTCTGATCCCTCACAACGTCACCTTCTGCAACAGTCTGCTGTAAGGGAGCTTGTCAAAAGCCTTAATGAAATCCATGCAGACAACATCCACTACCATACCCTCATCAATTATCTTCATCACTTCGAAAAACTCAATCAAGTTCACGAGACACGACCTCTCTCCTTTACGAAGCCATGTTGCCTCTCACTAATGTATCCACTTATTTCCAAGTGGGAATAAATCCTGTCTCAAAGAATCCTCTCCAATAATCTCACTACCACTGATGGAAGGCTCACTGGCCTGTAATTACCTGGATTATTCTTGCTACCCTTCTTAAACAAAAGAAGGGCATTGGCTATTAGAACACAGAACATAGAACACTACAGCACAAACAGGCCTTCGGCCCACAAATTGTGCCGATTATATTTATACTTACCAGGCCATAGACCTATCTGTAACTTGAAATCCCATTACATCCCATGTACTCATCCAGAAGTCTCTTAAAAAACCCCAGCGAGTTTGCCTCTACCATCACTGACGGCAACCGATTCCATTCACTCACCACCCTCTGAGTAAAAAACTTACCTCTAACACCTCCTCTGTACTTGCCCCCCAGCACCTTAAACCTGTGTCCTCTCGAGGCGACCATTTCAACCCTGGGAAACAGCCTCCGAGAATCCACTCTATCTATTGGAGAGGGTGCAGAGGAGGTTTACCAGGATGTTGCCTGGTATGGAGGGAAGGTCTTATGAGGAGAGGCTGAGGGATTTGAGGTTGTTTTCATTAGAAAGAAGGCGGCTAAGAGGAGACCTTATTGAAACATACAAGATGATCAGAGGTTTAGATAGGGTGGACAGTGATAGCCTTTTTCCTCAGATGGAGAAAGCTAGCACGAGGGGACATAGCTTTAAATTAAGGGATGGAAGTTATAGGACGGATGTCATCAGAGGTAGGTTCTTTACCCAGAAGATGGTAAGGGTATGGAAATGCCCTGCCTGCTGCAGTTGTAGATGCGCCAAGTTTGGTGGCGTTTAAGAGATCAGTGGATAGGTTTATGGATGAAAAGGGAATGGTTTAGGTTAGAGAGTCATTGCTTTTTCTTAATTGGTCGGCGCAACATCGAGGGCCGAAGGGCCTGTTCTGTGCTGTAATGTTCTATGTTCTATTCCTCTCAACATCTTAAAAACCTCTATCAGGTCGCCTCTCAACCTTCGTCTCTCCAGGGAGAAGAGACCTAGCTCTCTGCACCTATCTTCATAAGGCATACCTCCCAATCCAGGCAACATCCTTGTAAATCTCCTGAATAGCTTCCACATCCTTCCTATAGTGAGGCGACCAGAACCGTACACAATACTCCAAGTGGGCTATTCTTCCCCTGTAGCCAGTTGGGATACAAAGATTTCTCTCAAGGGCCCAACAATTTCCTCCCTTGCCCCTCTCAGTATTGTGGGATATATCCCATCAGGCTGTAGGGAGTTATCTACCTTAATGTTTCTCAAGAACACCAATACCTGCTTTTTGAGCTCAAAATGACAAACCATTTACTCATTCTTTCCCAGACTCATCATCTACCAAATGCTTTTCTTTGGTGAATACTGATACAAGTTACTCATTTAATATCTTGCCCATTTCCTCTAGGTCCATGCATAGATCCCCTCCTTGTCCCTGAATGGGCCAACCTTCTCCCTGGCTCCCCTCTTGCTCTTTACATATATATAAAAAGCTTTAGGATTTTCCTTAATTCTGCTGGCCAATGCATTTTCATGACCTCTATTGGCTCTTCTTATTCCTTACTTAAGTTTCTTTCTATTTTCCATGTATTCCACACTTGCTTTGTGTGTTCCCAGCCTCCTAGCTTTAACAATAGTTTCCTTTTTCTCTTTGACTAGGCTCAGAATATATCTCGTTGTCCAAGGTTCCCAAAACTTGTCATACTTATCCATCATCTTTACAGGAATGTGTCTTTCTTGAATCCCTATCAACTTACACTTGAAAGCCTCCCAACTTGCCAGATGTTGATTTGCCCCTCAAACATCTGCCCCGAATTTGCATCCTTCAGTTCCTGCCTAATATTGTTGTAATTAGCCTTCCCTTACTCCTGCTAATGCTCTTGCAACACCAAGGAGCAGCACCTCCTGTTGAAGATGGTCATTGCCTGGCACTTGTGGCATGAATGTTACTTGCAACTTGTCAGCTCAAGCCTGGATGTTGTTCAGGTGTTGCTGCACTTAGACATGGCCATCTTCAGCATCTGAGGAGTTGCGAATGGTGTCTAACATTGTGCAAACATCAGCAAATATTCCCTCTCCTGATGTGTTGACTGTGTCAACAGACATGTCTTGGATGCAGTGTCATTCAGAATGTTCTCCCACCATGAGGAGCAGAGCAACAAGCACAATACAAATATCACTGATACAAGTGAGAGAGTCTTTATAAATAGTCAAATGGTACCACTCAACACCCAAACTCACCAAAACGCACAAAGACTTTCCAATACACAGGCTACCATCCACAGGCATACACAGAAAGACCCTTTACACCACAGACCAGCTCCCACAAGCACAGACGCATAAATCCCACAGACATAACTCCACCTCCCACACAACCCTCATAATCCACAATCTCCCATATATATACCCCAACCCCACTGCCACCTCCAGCCCACTCCTCACTCAACCTCATACACACAACCTCATGCACCCCCATACACACTCACCACCGCCCCTGCACACTCTCCCCCCCCCACACAACACCTGCCCCTCCACTGCACCCCCCCCCCCTCACACACACACAACTTTGCAAATGAGTTAAACAGGACCAGCTGGAATAAACACTGAATACACAAGGAATGAATTTCAAATCAAACCAAATTCAATCGACAATCGGGCAGGGAGTAGAAGATGATGTTGGAGGCAGCTCCTTGCTTTGACTGTACCTGTATCGTTCTTCCTGGAGCGTTTGTAACATGAGGGTATAATCCCTTTCATAGTCAGATTTCAGAGTTTCGAATGATTCCTCCAATCGGGCTTGTGTCTCCTTCACTTGGTGCAGTTCCTGGAATATTCCCTCCAATCCCAAATTAGAGAGGTCTAGTGGGTTTGTTTTTGAGGTGGATAGTTCCACAGGTGTCCCCGACATGCTGTTGGCACCTGATCCCGACGTGCCACTCGAGCACTCCTCCTCACTTCCGTACTTGGGGCTGAATTGCAGATTGCCACAGATGCCTAATCCCTTGAGACATTCCTCGGCTTGAGGTTCATCTAGTGAATCCTTGAGACTGGGAATATTATCAGCGCTGCCAAATCTGTTACGCAGAAGCGAGGCAAACACCCGCGGCTTTGAGACCACAGCACCTGCAGCCGAGTGGGTGGCCTGGGAGAAGCTGGAGAGTCCACCCCGCACACTGCCCACCACACCCTCACTGAAACCGCTCACCTTGGCACCCACACCTTTCAGACCCTGCTGCATATCCCGCAGCACATCCTTGGGTTGGCGAGGAATACCGTTGTACTCAATCTCACGCAGTTTGCGATGATAGTGCTCTAGCTTACGCTGTAACTGCAGGATTGTCTGAGCTGACTTCTGATTCTTTTTCTCAAAGACCTGCTTGATACGGGCACCCTGCTGCCGGTCCGCATTGTTAGCCAACTTCAGATACTCTGCCACATTGTCATCACGAGCTGTCTGCTCCACCTTTAGCTGTTCTGTCAGCTTCAGGACTTTTTGCTGCAGGTGGGCGATGGCCGCCTTTGTCCGCTGAGGGTCCAGGGTCGCATCCAGGCCATCCACACTGACCCCACCATCGGAGCTCGAGGCAATCACACTCGGCAGGGCCAAGCTGTTCAATTCCAGCCGTTCGATCTACAACACAGAACCACAGGTCAACAAACGGTATATGTGTGGTTCCCCTTAAAAGTAGAACAAATGATGAGAATTCTATAGCAGGGCGATTATGAGAAATATCGTTCACATCCCAAAAAATTATTTAAATGATAAAAACATACAGCCCTAAAATGTAATCCCTGAATCAAAGCCGAAGCCATCCAGCCTACCTCTAGTTATTCACCCACAATACATTACATTTGGACTCAACGTTAGCCATCAGTTCAAACTTGTTTAACTGCAACAAGTGAGTCACTCACCTCCTGACTCCCCAAAGCCTGTCCCACCATCTACAGGGCAGGCTAGAGTATGATGGAATACTCCCCAATTGCTTGGATGCTCCAACAGCACTCAGAAGCTTGATACCATCAGGACAAAGCAGCCTGCTTGATTATCACCACATCACAAATATCCACTCCCTCCACCACTGAGCTGCAGCTGTGGCAGCTGTGTGTACCATCTACAGATGCTCTCTAGCAACTCACCATGGTTTCTTAGACAGTACCTCCTAAATCCCTTCAAGTCACTCACCATCCTGACTCGGAAATATCTTACTGTTCCTTCACTGTCATTAGGTCAAAATTTTGGAACTTCCTCCCTAACAGCACTGAGGGTGTGTCTACTTATATGACATGGACAGTTGCAATTCAAGACGGCAACTTCTCAAACGATAATTACTGATGGATAATGAACGCTGACCAGGCAGTCACACCCACATTCCATGTATCAGAGGCAACAGAAACAGTGCGAAGTTAAATCCACACACTTCCCTCAACCAGCTCCCTGCTTGGTATCTATTCCTGGTTCTTGTTACACTGTAGATGAGAGTAAATATGCAGGCAGTGCATGTCCTGGTTCCTCTGTACACATGGGAACGTTTCTGCTCCTAGTCAGGTTTTATATATACTCAGAATTCAAAATGAATGGGAATTTCCATGAAAACCTCTCCCTATGTGTCTCTCTTAGACTGGTTTTGATATGTCTAATTACAGCTGATACCTGACACAGAGACAACAGTTAATGGACACTTAGAAACCAATTGATTACCACACAGATCGGATAGCAATAACAGTCACAAGGCAAAGAATGGCTCAACCCTCAGGGCTGACTGAATACAACAAGGAGCAGCTCAGTTTCGATGATGAAAAGGAAGTGTGTCAGTTAAACTAACTTAAACAGTTCTGACACAAAGCTAAAGAATGTGAAAGGGCTGACTGGAATTTGAGAGAGTTTCAGTGGATATGGAGTTTGTAGACCTGAACATCCGTCACTCTCTCTGGATTTGCCGAGTGCAGAAGTCACCAGGCTGCTAGGGATTAGGGGTTGAAGACAGGGGGAAAAGAACCCCGGCTCAGGAAGACTGTGAAGGTCAGGCAGGGTGTCTGTTCCTGAGCACAGCACAGTGCTGTGATGTGAGTGGGGAGGGTATGGGAGAACAGATATTTAAACAAACTGGATCCCAATGGCAGCAAACTCAATTGGTTGGTGGGTAAGGAAGGTGGGATATTGTGTATTTACAAACTGCTAAGACATGTAAGTCTAAACAGCTCACTGAGCACTTAAAACATGATCAGACTCACCCATAAGTAATCAGGCTTCCTCCAGTAACCCTGCTTCAATCTCACCTGGCTATGTTTTTGCTGAACTTGTTTCTTCCAGTACATTGTTACCCATGAATGGAATTCTTATTCTGAGCAAAGCAAAGCCCAAAACCAATCTGTTCATTCACCGCAGCTACACAAATTAGAACTCTTCCAAACTCAATCGGTTAGCCACAGACTCACCTGAAACTATGAAACTCCCACGGAAACCACCCAGCAGCTGAATGATATCACCAAGTAACAAGCCAAGTAAACACTGTCACATCCGGCCAAGAACACAGACAAAGCTGACAACTGGCTGGATAACCCAGAGAGAGGGTGAAGCAGATAGACTGTGCCAGTGCTCCAGCAGATGCTGGAATGTGTACACTGTACACAGTAGTATTGTTTAATCAAAATTGGATCTTCACCATTCGCCAATATAACACCGTGGTTAGTTTATCCTGTCCTTGTTCTGGGTCGGAGAAGTCACCCTCCCTCATACAGTAACTCATATCACTCATGCTGTTGGCCTACAGGTTTAGTCAGACTGGGATTAGAGATTTTATTATTTTACCCTGAGCAACTAAGCGAGAACAAGGATGTCAGCGAGTTGCACTCAAGCTATAAGATGTATGCAGCCTGGGGAAAAAAAAAATCAATAAATAAGCCATCATGCAAGCATGGCAGAAACAATTTACTGCCTCCCCCCAATGTCCCCCCCCAAAACATTCCAGGAATTATTGCTCAGTTAGGCACAACTATGGCAAGACATGAATCATTGCGTTGTCAGTACCAAGAAAAAAAACAATGAATCTTTCACAAAGGATATGCTAATGAGAAAGGCCTATTAGAGTTATGCAAGTCAAAGGCGACAACATTGACTCACAGAAGTAAAATTAAATTTGACAGCAAACAAAGGAAGGAGACATTTGAGTAAATAATTAAAGTTTGGTGAAAGAGGTAGATTTTTAAGAGCAGCTTAGAAGACAAAAGGTAGAGGTACAGAAGTTTAGAGGGAATTTCAGAACATAGGATCCACATACCTGAAAGCACAACCAAGGGTAACAAAAATCGAATTTATTCAAGGGTGTGGGGTTGGAAGAGATTAGGATGGATTAGGGCACAGGGACTTTTGAAAATGAGGGTGGGCATTTTAAAATTTAAGTGTGTAACTGGGAGCAAATGTGGGTCAATGAGCACAGGGATAACGGATAAAAAGGGTTCAAAGAACAGTACAGCATAGGAAAAGGCCCTTTGGTCCACCACGCTTGCAGTGACACATGATGCCTTTCTAAAGACCTTTTGCCTCCACGTAGTCCATATCCCTTTATTCCCTGCCTAGTAACTTCAAGATACCTCTTAAATGTTGCTATTGTATCTGCTTCTATCACCTTCTCTGGTACTGGCATTCCTGACACTTACCAACCTCTGTGTAAAATCTTGTCTTTCACATCTCCTTCAAACTTCCCCCCTTTTTCCTTAAACCTATGTCGCCTAGTATTTAACATTTCTACCCTAGGAAAAAGATTCCCACTATCCATGCCTCTCATAATTTTGTATACTTCTATCAGGTTGCCCTCAGCAAATAAAAACAAATCAGTTTGGCCAATTTCTCCTCATAACTAATATACTCCAAACCAGGTAACATTCTGGTAAACGTTTTCCATACCCTCTCCAAAGCTTCCACGTTTTTCTGGTAGTGTGGCGACCAGAATATTCCAAATGTTCTATATAGAGTCATAAAGGTTTACAGCATGGAAACAGCCCTTTGGCCCAACTTGTCCATGCTGCCCTTTTTTTTGAAACCCCTAAATTAATCCCAATTACCCACATTTGGCCTTTATCTTCTGTTCCCATCATACCCATGTAACTATCTAACTGCTTTTCAAAAGATAAAATTGTACCCACCTCTGTTACTACCTCTGGCAGCACCAGATGTTCCAGATACTCACTACCCTTTGTGCAAAAAAATGCCCCTCTGGACATTTCTGTATCTTTTCCCTCTCACCTTAATCTTATGACCTCTATTCTCACCTTAAACCTATGATCTCTAGTTTTAGACTTCCCTACCTTTGGAAAAAGATATTGACTATCTTTCTTATCAATGCCCCTTATTATTTTACAGACCTCCATAAGGTCATTCCTCAGCCTCCTACACTCCAGAGGAAAAAGTCCCAGTCTACTCAGCCTCTCCTTATAACTCAATCCATCAAGTCCCGGTAGCATCTTAATACAACTGCAACATGATTTGCCAATTTTCATATTTTATGCCCTAACCAACGTAGGCATATCATTTGCCTTCTGATGTTGCCACTTGAGTTATGAGTCTAAAAATATAACAAGACTTTTCAAAGGGAAAGTGTGGATATACTTAGATCCCTCAGTATGTTAATGCTTCTAAGAGTTCTGCCATTTACTGTATGCTTCCCTCCTGCTTTAGACCTTCCAAAAGGCATCACCAGGCAGGCTAGGGAAGAAGGCAAGTGTACAAGGTAAGTGGGTAGGATTTGGGCCTGCAGTGGGGTGGGTGATCAGGCCGGACTTCAGGAATGTACCAGGCCTAGTGGGAAAAGAGTGGGAGTGGGATGAACTGGACTGGAGGGAGAACCCTGGGCCACTGAGGGTCGTGATGTCACCTGGCAGATTGAGAGTGCTTTGGCAGGCAGGAGGCAGCAGTCCTATGGGAGATTGGTGGAGTCTGTGCGACAATTACCCAGAAGTGGATAGTATTGGAACTATCTGAAGTTATTTTTGTCAACAAAGAACAATTGTCCAGGGAAAATGTGCACTACTAACGCTAGCACGAGGGGACACAGCTTTAAAGCTAGCACGAGGGGACACAGCTTTAAATTAAGGGGTATGAGTTACAGGACGGATATCAGAGGTAGGTTCTTTACTCAAAGAGTGATTAGGGAGTGGAATGCCCTGCCTGCAGCTGTTGTAGATGCGCCAAGTTTGGTGGCTTTTAAGAGGTTAATTGATAAGTATATGGAAGAGAAGGGAATGGTTTAGTTTGGAGGGGCATTGCTTTTTATTTTGGTCGGCACAACATCGAAGGCCGAAGGGCCTGTTCTGTGCTGTGGTGTTCTATGTTCTATCATTCTGCTCACAACTTCTTACAAAAAATAAATAAGATTGCTCCGAATGCGAAGTTTAGTTTCGAACTGGAAGGAAGAGGGACTGTACCCAATGATACTGGGGAACTTATGATATTTAGAATATAGAACATAGAACATAGAACACTGCAGCACAAACAGGCCCTTCGGCCCACAAGTTGTGCCGACCATATCAGTACCTACCAGGCCATAGAGCTATCTGTAACTCCCAATCCCATTAAATCCCATGAACTCATCCAGAAGTCTCTTAGTTCACCTCTACCACTGCTGATGGCAAACGATTCCATTCACTCACCACCTTCTGAGTGAAAAACTTACCTCTAACATCTAACCTCTAATATCTAAAAACTTACCTCTAACGGGAAAAACGGATGAACTTAGGGCCTTAATGTTTGCGAGGAACTTGGATGTGGTTGCAGTGACAGAGACGTGGTAAAAGAAAGGGGAGCAGTGGCAACTGAATATTCCTGGGTATAAGTGTTTCAGGCGTGACTGAGGAGGGTCCAGAAGAGGTGGGGGAGTGGCCTTGTTAGTTAAGGAGAGCATCACGGCGGTGCAGAGGGAGGACAATACAGAGGAGATAGGAATGGAGTCACTGTGGGTGGAGTTGAGGAATAGAAAGGGGGCGATTACTATGCTAGGGGTCCTTTACAGGCCACCCAACAGCCCACGGGCAGTTGAAGGCATATGTAAAGACATTTTGGATAGGTGCAGAAAGAACAGAGTCGTTATAGTGGGAGATTTTAATCTCCCTAAGGATGGATTGGAAAGTACTTAGAGCTGGGGGTTTGGATGTGCAGGAATTTGTAAAATGTGTACTGGAAGGATCGTTGGAACAGCATGTGGCTAGCCCAACTAGAGATGGGGCTATATTGGATTTAGTTCTGAGTAATGAGCCAGGACAGGTGGTTGATGTTGTAGTAGGGGAACATGTGGCTAACAGTGACCACAATTCTGTCAACTTTAGGATACAGATGGAAAAGGATGCTTGTTGCCCTAGGGGCAGGGTGCTGAATTGGGGGAAGGTTAACTACGGTCGAATTAGGCAGGAACTTAGGGAAACTGATTGGGAACGGTTGTTTGAGGGTAAGTCCACGCTAGGCATGTGGGACTCTTTCAAAGAGAATACTGAAATGTTGCAAGATAAGTACATGCCTGCCAAGAGGAAAGATGGGAAAGGTAGGATAAGAGAGCCGTGGATTACTAGGGATATTGAGGACTTGGTTAGGAAGAAAAGAGAAGCGTATGATAGGTCGAAGCAGCTGGGAACCAAGACAGAATTGAAGGAATATAGAGAGAGTAGGAGGGAGCTCAAACAGGGAGTTAGAAGGGCAAAAAGGGGGCATGAAATGATTTTGGCGGATAGGATTAAGGAAAACCCAAAGGCTTTTTATTCCTATGTTAGGAATAAAAGGGTGGTTAGAGGAAAAATCGGACCTCTTAGGGACAGAGGAGGGGAACTGTGCTTAGAGCCCGAGGGAACGGCGGAGATCCTGAATGAATACTTTGCGTCGGTATTCACGAAGGAGAGGAGTTGTTGACAGCTCCTGTCTGAGGGAGCTACGGACCAGTTAAGGGAAATATCCATACCGAGGGAGGAAGTGTTAGAGCTTCTAGGTAGCATCAAAACTGATAAATCTCCTGGGCCTGATGGCGTTTATCCCAGACTGCTTAGAGAGGTGCGAGGTGAAATTGCTGGGCCTCTGACGCAAATCTTTGTCTCTTCCTTGGACACAGGTGAGGTCCCAGAGGACTGGAGAATACCTAATGTTGTACCATTGTTTAAAAAGGATAGTAGGGATAACCCTGGAAATTATAGGCCGGTGAGTTTGACGTCAGTGGTAGGGAAGCTGTTGGAGGGGATTCTTAGAGATAGGATGTATAGGCACTTAGAGCGTTGCAATCTGATTAGGGATATGCAGCATAGATTTGTTAAGGGGAGGTCGTGCCTTACAAATCTGGTAGAATTTTTTGAGGAGGTGACTAAATCCCTCATGGGAGGTTAGTCGAGAAGGTCAAGGGAAATGGGATACAAGGGCAGGTAACTAGATGGATAAGTAACTGGCTTGGTAATAGGAGACAGAGAGTAATAGTGGAAGGGTGTTTCTCTAACTGGAGGTCAGTCACTAGTGGTGTGCCACAGGGCTCGGTACTGGGACCTCTTCTATTTGTAATATATATAAATGACTTGGAAGAGGGAGTAAATGGAGTGATCAGCAAGTTTGCAGATGATACAAAGATGGCTGGACTTGCGGATAGTGAGGAGCATTGTCAGGCGATGCAGCAGGACATAGGCTGGTAGTTTGGGCAGACAGATGGCAGATGGAATTCAATCCTGATAAATGTGAGGTGATGCATTTTGGGAGAAAGAATGTAGGGGGGAGGTATATGATAAAGGGTAGACCTATTAAGAGTATAGAAACGCAGAGGACCTGGGGGTGCAGGTGAACAAGTCTCTGAAGGTGGCAGAGCAAGTGGAGAAGGTTGTGAAGAAAGCATATAGTATGTTAGCCTTTATAGGAAGGAGTATAGAGTGCAAGAGCTGGCCTTTAATGTTGCAGTTAATATAAAACGCTGGTTAGACCTCATTTGGAATACTGCGTCCAGTTCTGGTCGCCTTACTACCAGAAGGACGTGAAGACTCTGGAGAGAGTGCAGAGGAGGTTTACCAGGATGCTGCCTGGTATGGAAGGTCTGAATTACGAGGAGAGATTAGGCAAATTGGAACTGTTTTCCTTAGAAAGACGTAGACTTAGAGGAGATCTGATAGAGGTGTACAAGATTTTGAAGGGGATAGATAGAGTAAACAGGGTTAAGCTTTTTCCTAGGATGGACTCGAATAGCACGAGGGGTCACGGGCTTAGGGTGCGGGGGGTAAGGTATAATTTGGATGCTAGAGGGAGTTTTTTCACACAGAGGGTGGTGGGGGTATGGAATGCGCTGCCAAGTAAAGTGGTAGAGGCAGGTACTCTGGAGTTATTTAAGAAATACTTAGATGGGCACATGAACAGAATGGGAACGGAGAGGTATAGAAAACTGATTTAAAATAGGGATCATGAGCCTTGGGATTCCCTGGGAAGTGTGTAAATAGATGATGATATTGATGTATTTGTTTTTATCCTACAGGTGCTTTGGTCCACCTTGTTGTCTAACGAGGGGCATACACGCGATGGGTCGTGAGAGGACTGCTTTTGGATCTTTTTCGAGAGTATCCTACTGCTTCACGTTGTTAGTGTATGCTTGACCTGGACCATCTGATGGGCAACACGACAGCTCAGTGACTATCGCTGTGCTGTGCAGATACATGGATTTGGGGCCTGTGTCTGTGGGAGTTTGCGCATTCTCCCCGTGCTTGCGTGGGTTTTTCTCCGGGCGCTCCGGTTTCCTCCCACATCCCAAAGATGTGCTCTTAGGCTAATTGGCAAAACAAATTCGCCCTAAATTGTCTCAAATTTGGTTTTTAATCCATAGATCTATAAACATGGACAGGGATCGCGGGTAGAGGTGGGAACATCGGCGTGGTGGCATGGGCTCGTTGGGCCGAAGGGCCTGTTTCCCGTGCTGTTTTGTTCTTTGTACTGTACAATTGTTGTACAAACGTCATCTTGGAACTTCTGAAGGAAATTGCCCAGCACACCTCCCCAATATGCTACTCTGGAGCTTGGATGTTATGGCCCTATTTTTCATTTTTCTATTGATCGCATCGATAGGATCCTTAAAGTGCAGAAGGAGGCCATTTGGCCCATTGAGCCTGCACCAATAACAATCCCACCCAGGTCCTATCCTGGTAATTCAAATTTATCCTGCTAACCCCATGACATTCAGGGGTAATTGACTATGATAAATCAACCTGCATATGTTTGGACTGGGGGAGGAAACTGAAGTATCCTGAGGAAGCCCTCGCAAACGCAGGAAGAATGTGCAAACTTACACAGACAGTTAACAAAGGCTGAAATTGAACCTGGATTCTTGGCACGGTGAGGCAGCTGTGCTAATACTATGCTGCCCTTTTAATAAAGCTACCCCACATCCTTTTCCTTTCTATCAGTTTGAAATGTCACATAATCTTGGCCTTGGTCACCTTGCAACATGTTTGTGTGATGGTCATCATATCATATTAAATTAAATATTACCTTTGTGCTTATTTAAAAAGTGGACCTTACTGAACCAGAATTTCACTGCTATATGTCACATAATTCACAAGTTGGCTATAGTTTCTGGAAAATCTCAACAACATTTACAGGACAAAAGTTCAGTTTCACACTCCTTGTGAGGACACTTTCAATCAACAAAAACCATGGACCATCAGCAGACAACTGATCTCCACAGCCTGGATCATAACAAAGGGACAGGCACCTAAACCCATTGTACCTGCAGCGGTGTTGAACAATGAATTTGACCATAAGCACAGAAACTGCTCATTTGCCTGCAGTGATGGTCATTAATAGTCAACATCGCATCACCAAAACTTCTAGTCTTTGAAAAGTCTTGTGATATTTTTAGACTCATAACTCAAGTCTGCTGTTTTAACTCTAACCTGAAAGAATGAAAGCAAGACTCCAGGCTAATCAACAGCCTGGTAAATCAACCTACACATCTTTGGACTGTGGGAGGAAATCCATGCAAACGCAGGAATAATGTGCAAACTCCACACCAACAGTTGACAAAGGCTGAAATTGAACCTGGGTTCCAGGCATCAAGTTTATGCTCTCAAAGCTTGCTGCTCTGGAAGATTCCTGCCATTGCCTGCTGAGCAAACTTAAGTATACCAACCTCAGCTCACTGCATTCCCATCAACAAAGTGAACCTGCCTGAACAGTAGCTCCTACATGAAATTACCCTCACTAGACTCTGACTTTCTTTCATTTTAAGGTTAACCATAGTTGCAAAATTCCCTTTCTAATCTAATGTGCATGTATGAAATTGCAATCATTCCCTAAGTTTGAATGCATAAGTAAACTATACTTCTGACTTGACCTTAAAAAGGGTTTGCTGCAAGTCACTTTAACTTTTGACCTCACTTAGATGGTTCAGAAAAACATGCTTTAGCCCATTTTAAAAACATTCTGATTACAGCCAGATGGCAAGAAAATTAAGTTTAGTTTTCTTCTCTCTCATGTCAATAACTGCTGTCAATTCATGTATCATGTTACAAATTCTGCATGCACTAAGATAAATGACCTTGAATTTAGTCTTTATACCATTTTTCCCCTACTCTTACCCTATTTGTTGATACACTTTTGTCTTTGTACACTTTGTCATTTCCTGTCATGCTGTGGTTTTCACTCCCCACATCGCTATCTTGTACTATCATCTGGTTCTTCGTTAACTTTCAAAATCTCAGAATAGATCCTCTTTCCCTCCTTTAAGTGAGCTTCTGCATTCGCTGCTCCCAATGCCATCTACTCTACATCAGAGAGACCAAATGCAGACTGGGTGACCACTTTGCAGAATATCTTCAATTCATTTGCAAGCAGGACCCTGAACTTCCTATTGCTTGCCATTTCAGCACACATTTCCTGCTATCATGTCACGTCTACACGCCTGTCCTTAGTCTGTTGCAATGTTTCTGAGAACCCCAATGCAAACTGGAGGAACATCTTCCAATTTAGGCACTTTACAGCCTTCTGGACTGAATGTTGAATTTAACTTTAGAGCAGGAATTCTTTCCTCCACTCTATTTTTTTTCATTTATTTTTTATTATTTTATATTTCATGAAAATATTTGAATTTCTTCCATCATTTTTTAAAATCTCGCTTTCCATTTTGTTTCCCCTCTTCATCCCACCAGAGCCATCTGTTACATGCCTGAGGTTGCCCTGTGACACGGCATCTTTATTCTGCTCTTTATACATTCTGATCTCTCAGCACCCTCCTTAACCATAATCACCATTTATATTCTCTTTGTTTTTGGCAACAATATCTTGGTCAATTACACCATCCCTCAACCTCACTATATCAATAAATCTCATCTTTTTTCTCATCTTCAGCTCGGACAAAGAGTCACCAGACTCAAAACGTTGGCTCTATTTTCTCACCTTAGATTTTTCTGAGACTTTTCACCATTTTGTATTGTTGCTCGTGAATGAACTGTTGTATTTTGCACAGTAGTCAAGGATACTCGCAGATGCTATTTTACTATCGAGCGATAGAAGTTTGTTTTAAAGGACAGGCCTATAATCCAGAGGCCAGAACTTTGATTTACAGCTTAGCCTAGGTCCATGGAAAAAAATCTAAATACTACTGGCACAGTGAGTCACGTGAACAGGGAGAAGTGGCAACTTTGCATGTACAGACATAATACGGCTGCTGTGAATAGAATCATCTGTTTAATGCTGAGCAGTTTAAAATTCTGTGCGAGGCTGACAAGCCAAGCCTGGCTAGTCTGATATATAGTGAGCGTGAAGTCAAAAATTGTATTTAAGAGGACAGCAAGTTGTGCTTTTGCTATTTGACATGAGTCTAGAAAGAATAATTTCACTATGTTTACAAATTAACTTTTAACATCAGGATTTAACGGGGGGAGAGAGATTTCCTTGGGACTGGAAAGGAACTTAGAGGGGAAGAATCCAGATTCATGGTCCATATGGGAACCAATGACATTGGTAGAACTAAGAAAGAAGATCTTCAAAGGGAATTTGATCAACTACGGACTACATAAAAAACTGAATCACAGAAGCTATGATCTCACATTCCATTCATTTACAAACATATTTTGTATTAATAATCCAATTACAGGCTTAAAGTTTGTATTGAAGGCTTTTATTGTTTATTCAGTCTGTCGTTTGCACAAAGGGGGAAATTCAGGTAGCAGCACAGGATGTTCCCCAGCAACCACACTCACAGTTACAATCCCTGGCTCATTAACTTACTCATGGGATGTGGGTGTTGCTGGCTAGCCCAGCAATTATTCCTCATCTCTAAATGCCCTCAGGAAGATGGCATTCCGTCTTCTTGCAGTTCATACGAACACCCTGGTGTTGTCAGGAGGGGACACATTGAGACCACAGATAGGTAAAGGACATTCAGGTCAAAGTGGACAGCTTATAAAGCACCTGCTGACAACGAACTCTGAATATATTTAGAATTAAAACCCAAAATTGGGAGGAGCTGTCAAATCAAATCGACTGCAGCATGAAGAATGAAGTTTCATAATTGATGATGAGAAATGAAGTGGTTTCCAATGACTGAAGAGAAAGAATTCTGTGTGTGAGTGATTCGCTGCAATTCCTTAATTGGTGTGTGAATTTAGCTAGACATATAAGAACGTGAGGGTATAAATGTGTATGCAGGTACACACCTGTGTATATGGAAATGTGCACACACACACACACATTAGTGCATGACATTAGTGCAGTTGTGTACAATGTGATGCTATATGAAGAATATAGACAAATTATATTTTTCTGTTAGATGGAAGATCCTGACAATCATTGAGTCAATTTAACCAGAAAGGAAATAACCAAAGATTTTATAAGGGTGTTTTTTATTGAACGGAGTGCAGCCTCATTCGAGACGGTGAGTCACTGAACAAACCCCCAGCAACTGACAGGGATCTCTCTCATTACATTGGCCCCTGAGAACAAGAAACTATTTGGATTTCTCAAGTGTCTTTTGACAAAATAAAATATCTCCGAATGATCTGCAGGAGTGCTATTAGACACACTTATTTCACACAGTTTATGTTAAAGGAAAGTCAGAGAGGTAGTTCCAGAGCTTCCAGTCCTGGCAGTGATGATAGAGTCAGCAACGGGGGAGAAGTTCTAATCAGGAGTGGGCACAAGGCCTGACTTAGTGGGATGCAGAGATGACAGTGATTGTGGAGGAACAAGGATAGTCCATGGAAGGATTGAAAACCAAGGATGAGAATTGAAGATTGAAGTGTTGTGTCAGACCTGTATCTCAGTGAGCACAATGGTGATGGGTAAACAGGAGCTGGTGTGAGATAGGATACTGGTAACAGAGTTTGGATGATACACATTGACTCAACACATTATGTTTCCTACATAAAAGCTTCTGCATGACAAAACAACTTTTACAGCGGTAAGTTATTACTATCTGTCCAACCAAACATTACACAAACTCAATCCGAGGTACAATGTAAATATCCCTCCTATAAAGATAATTCATATAGCTTTCAAAATCAGCAACATCAGCACTGATATGAAATAGTGGGAGAAAAGATTAGATACCCATTTCAAATACTCAGAACTCTTGTACATTTTAAACTCATTATACATCAATGAGTCACATCTTTGAACCAAAAAGGAGGTATTACTATTCAGCTATGGACGAGAGAAAGCTTCTTGCACCTGGGTGCAGATATTAAAGATGTGATCTAGGTTGACACATTGGGGCAGTATTGCTGAGGTTGCTGTCTTTCAGTTGAGAGTTTAAACCAAGGCCACACCTGCCCTTTCAAGTAGATATAAAAAAAAACTCACGTGGCATTCCTTGAAGGAAAACAGGGGAAGTCTCCCAGTGTCTTATTTAATATTTACCGTCTAACACTAAATATAGACAACACAGTCATTTATTCTATTGCGATTCATGTATTTTGCTATACACAAATTGTCAGGTTTGCTACAACGGGGAGGTCACTTCAGCACACATGGCTGACTTTGGGATGTCCTAGATTTATCACTGGCTGTGTAGATCTAGTAGTCTTTCTTTCCTTGGTAGGTTAGTGCTTGGATGACAGAATTCCCTCCCTTCCTCTCAGACTGAGCAGAAATTGAGGATTCGAACTGATTATCAGATATATCCCTTCTGGCACTCATCGTAGGCTGGGAAGCAAACATGACCAAGAGCAGATACTGCAGTGGCAGATCCTGCCTTGCTGACATGAAATAGTCTCCTCAATAATAGCTCCATCAAAATTGGGAGAACTGTTTCATTGGCTAGTAAAACAACAGTCTGACATAGTCATACTCACAGAATCATGTCCTAGATACCACCATCACCACTCTTGAATATGTGCTGTCCCATTGACTGGACAGGCCTAGCAGAAATGGCAGCAGGGTGGTATGTAGTGAGGCAGAGGCCCTTAGAGTCCTGAACATCAGACCCCATGAAGTCTCATGGCAGTAAGTCAAAGATGGGCGTTACCAAATACCATCCTCTCCTCAGCTGATGAATCCATACTCCTCCATGTTGAACACAACTTGGAGGAAGCACTGAGTGTGACAAAGGGAACAGAATGTGCAATGTTCAATTCTAACAGTCCATCTCCCTGTGGCAGCGTAGGTTTCCTCCCACAGTCCAAAAACGTGCGCACGGGGTTGGGTTGATTGGCGACGCTAAATTGCCTCTTAGTGTCAGGGGATTAGCATGGTAAACAGTTGTAGTTACGCAGACTGGGCCTGGCTGGGGGGGATTGCTGTCGGTCAGGCTCAATGGGCTGAATGGCCTCCTTCTACACTGTAAGAACTCTCTGACAGACTGGGACTGCAGCAGGTGAGGAAACAAACAGGGCAGCAAAACCTACTAAATCTTCTCCACATCATTCTAGTGATTACTGATACATCAGCCAGCAACGCCCATATCCCACAAACGAATATGAAAAAAAAATGGTGGAAGGCATTGGATAGAGCAAAGGCTATCCAAAGTCCCTGACAATATTACTGAAAATTTGTGTTGCAGAACTTGCTGCTTCCCTAACCAAGCTGTTCCAGTACAGCTACAGCACGGGCATCTACCCAACAATGTGGAAAATTGCCCAGATATGCCCTGGGCAAATCCAACAAGGCCAATTACTGTCCCATCAGTCTACTCTTGATCATCAGTAAAATTATAGAAATGGTCAACGACAACGCTATCAAGCAAGACTTGCTCAGTAACACAAAAAGCAAAATACTGTGGATTCTATACTGCTAAAATAAGACCAAAAATGCTGGAAAAACTCAGCAGTTGATGGTTCTAATGAAAGATCATTGATCTGAAATGTTAATTGTGTTTCTTTCCACAATTGTTGTCTGCCCTGATCCTTTAGTTGATAAGTATATGGAAGAGAAGGGAATGATTTAGTTTGGAGGGGCATTGCTTTTTATATTGGTCGGCGCAACATCGAAGGCCGAAGGGCCTGTTCTGTGCTGTAATGTTCTATGTTCTATGTTCTAGAACAAAGCGGTCATTTAACTGGCACCCAAACATGACCTTAAACGTTCACCCCCCCCTCAACACTGACGAACAGTATGAGCTGTGTGTACAACCTACATGATGCACTTCAGGGACTTACCAAGGCTCCTTTAGGCAGCAACTTCCAAATCCACAAACATCATCTTTTACAAGGACAAGGCAGTAGATACCTGGAAACACCACCACCTGGAGGTTCTCCACCAAGCCATTTACCATCCTGACTGGAAATATATCTCCATTCCTTCAATGTCGCTGGGTCAAAATCTTGGAAATCCCTTCTTATCAACACTGTAGGTGCATGTACACCTCATGAACTGCAGCAGTTCAAGAAGACAGCTCATCCCCACATTCTAAGGATAATTAGGAACGGGCATTAAATACTGACCTAGCCAGCAATCCTGTGAATAAATTTTAAAGCCACTCCAGTTTTCCACAGGTCACGAGAAGAAGAGAAAGCATAGCCAACACAATGTCATACATACAAAGAGTCGACAATAGCTAATCAGTGTCCCTTCTATTTTAGGTCTCCCACCACACAGATTGGGTATTATTCCTCTTTGGATACTAGCACAGCCAACAGACTACTCAGATCCTGAAGCAGGGGTGAACAAACTGTCCTGGAGACATCCGTCCCTATCTCCACATAGCAACACAATGTAAATGGATTGTGTGAAGTAAATAGCTTGCTGTGTAGTCAGAGAGATAGCAGTTCTAAAGTAGAATAGCCCTATTATATTCTTTGACAAGGAAATGCCAGAACGTGTACACTGCCTACTCCTAGTTAATAATACACAAAGCAGACGGAAAATAACCATTCTGTACTGAAATCACTATGCTGGAGGATTTAGAGAGTGATCACTCCCAGCTAGCTCCCACCTCCAACCACTCTTCCAACTTCCTGCCTGACATCTTCCAATGGTTTACGCGGTCGGAGGAAGTGAAATAGGGAGAGACAAGATCTTGAACAGGAGAATGAGAATTTCGAAATAGGATATTGTTTCACCAAGTGCAAATGCGGCTAAGTGAGCACGAGATGGTGGATAGACAGGATTAGGTGGGAGTAAGATGAGCAGAGATTTGCAGAACCTCAACATTGTCTGGAGGGTGGAAGGTGGGAAGTTGGTTTGGAGATCACTTGAATACTCAAGTCAAAAGGTAACAAAGGCATGGGTGTGGCCATCTGCAGAGCTGAAGCAGGGAAGGGAAAAATCAATGTCTCGCAGCTGCAAGTCAGTGGGAGAGAGAGACTGTTAGCAATTAGAAACTGAACTTGGGTTCAAATAGCAGAGTAAGGAGAAATAAGTGAATTTGCTTCAGCCTATTAAACCCGAATTCTACAGCAGGCTTTCAGCCTGGTCTGAAGTAACTGCATACAAAGAATGAGACATTAAGTATACAGATGGCAAATTATTTTGTATCAAATTGAATATTAACATGAAGCAGGTCAGTTCACCACGATGCAGCCTTCAGGATTTCTCTTGCTGGCTTTCCTAAACCCAGCTTATCACTCAGAAATTGCAGTGCTGCCATTTTAGCAAGAATGACACCAGTCTAGACTCATGAAAGCCTTCAAATCGGACAGCACACTCAGCAACATTGTGCCAGGGTAGTGAATAAAACTGATGCTATGAAAGTGTATATCACAAAAATTATAAACATGCTCATTTTGAGAACGGCACCGCCTGCACAGCCGTACGGGATCAGCCGCACACACCGCCTGCACAGCCGTATGCACCGCCTGCACAGCCGTACGGGATCGGCCGCACGCACCGCCTGCACAGCCGTACGGGATCGGCCGCACGCACAGCCGTATGGGATCAGCCGCATGCACTGCCTGTACAGCCGTATGGGATCAGTCACATGCACTGCCTGCACAGTCGTACGGGATCAGCCGCATGCACTGCCTGTACAGCCGTATCAGATCAGCCACATGCACCACCTGTACAACTGTGTGGGATTGGTCGCACACACCACCTGTACAATTTTACGGGATTGGCCGCACGCACCAACTGTAAAACTGTACAGGGTTGGCCACATGCATTGCTTGTACAGCTGAACGGGATTGGTCACGTGCATTGCCTGTACAGTTGTACTGGGTTGATCACATGCACCACCTGTACAGCTGAACGAGGTCAGCCACATACACCGTCTGTACAGCTATATGAGACTGGCCACATGTACTACCTATACAGCCATACAGGATCGGCTGCACGCACTGCTTGTACAAGATCAGCTGTATTCAGCGCAGGCAATTTGAGCTACCTGCTGGCAGCAGGAGTGTTTCAGCTGTCTGGGTACCACTCCTTGCCCACCATCTCAATGGAGAAACATCTAATCTGTACAGTTCAGACCCCTCCCTAAACAAAATAGCCAGTATGAAACCGATATTCCTTGACAACTTCAAGCAGTCCATTGTTCAGTGAGCAGTCAGCTGCACAGTGGCATGGAGCAGAGTCAATACTGGACACAATAGCACATTATTCACAATTATACTACTTCAGGACTGCAGCATTGCACCCAATTCCCAGCACCACTTCATAATGGGCATGAAGTGTTTGTAGAAGGTGGAGCAGAGATTTATTAAAATGATTCCATGGATGAGGAATTACAGTTACACATATAGACTGCAGAAGCACAGAATGGGAACATCAAGAGATATGATCGAGGTGTTGGAAGATTTAGATAGAATTAATAAAGCCAAACCATTTCCATGGGCTGATAATCAGAGAACACAGAGTTAAGGTCATAGAGGTTTACAGCATGGAAACAGGCCCTTCAGCCCAACTTGTCTATGCCGCCCTTTTTTTTTAAACCCCTAAACTAATTCCCAATTGCCCGCATTTGGCCCATATCCCTCTATACCTATCATAACAATAATATAACTATCTAAGTGCTTTTTAAAAGACAAAATTGTACCCACCTCTACTATACCTCTGCAGCTTGTTCCAGACACTCACCACCTTCTGTGTGAAAAAACTGCTCTTTTGGACATTTTTGTATTTCTCCCCTCTCACTTTAAATGTATGTCTTCCAGTTTTAGACTTCCCTACCTTTGGGAAAAGATATTGACTAGCTCAACTGTGCTCCTCATTTTATAGACCTCTATAAGGTCACGCCTCAATCTCCTACGCTTCAGAGAAAAAAGTCCCAGTCTGTCCAGCCTCTCCTTATAACTCAATCCATCAAGTCCCAGTAGCATCCTAATAAATCTTTTCTGCACTTTTTCTAGTTTAATAATATCCTTTCTGTAATAGGGTTATCAAAATTGCACACAGTTGACCAGAATTGCACACAGTGATTGGCAAAAGAAACTGGCAACATAAGGAAAATCTTTTAATGCGTGTGTACTTCGGTTTTGGAATGTACTGTCTGATAGAGCAAGGGATAGCAATAGCAACTTTTCACAGGCAGTTGGACAAATACATGCAGAGGAAGAAATTTTGGGGAGGTGGGAGAGAGCAAGTGTGATTGAGTGCAATTGGATTCAAAAGTGTCAAAGATGGCTTAGTGGTATTATTGCTAGACTTTTAATCCAAAAACTCAGCTAATGATCTGGGGACCCAGGTAAAAATCCTGCCATAGCAGTTGGTGGGATCTGATTTCAATAAAAAAAAATCTGAACCAAGAATCTACTGATGACCATCAAAGCATTGTCGATCGTGGTAAAACCCCAAGTACTTCAGTGATGCACTTTAGGGAAGGAACTTTGCCATCCTTACCTGGTCTGGCCTGCAAGTGACTCAACAGCCACAGCATGTGATTAACTGTGAACTGCTCTCTGGCAACTAGGGTTGGGCAATAAATGCTGGCCAGCCGGCAATGTCCATGTCCCACAAATGAATTAAGGAAACACTTGGTGAGCCCATGCCTGTCAGTACAGCTGGGCTATTCTCTGCACAATCAAGGGACACATGAACTAGCACACAGTGACCTCGAGAGGAGATTGTCATCGCCTGACCTCTTAGCACAACTTACTGCATATAGAGTAAGCTCTTACCATCTAAATACATAAGGATACCAAGAGGTACTGCACTCAATATGAGGCAAAAGGAGGGCAGAAGAGGAGAGAACCAGAGGAGGGCAGAAGGGAACTGGAGGAAAGCAGGAGGGAGCTAACTGCAGATCAGTGTCAAATTACAAAAATGTCACTGATGTAATTATAGATAAACTTGCTGATTGTTCCTTGGCAAAGCAAGCTGCAAATATATGAGAGAACTTTCTCCAATAATGTGTAAAGGCACAATTCCTCCCAATTGGAGCGATTTATCCAAAATGTTTTAAAGTTGTTCAAAAGCTCTCTTCTCAATTTCAGTTACTGACCCAGACAGGGCCCAAGTGCACTTAAAACATCAAAGATGACAAATCTGTTTGAAATAAATGACCACAAAGATTTAGATAGCGAAGACTAAAGCCAGGCTGACAGGCAACAGGCAGAGTCACAGACCCACCTTAGAGAACTGTCGTCTCAGACTAAGGCGTTGAACCATCGTCAATCAGCAGCAGCAAAATCGATCAACTCAACTCCACCGGTAGACATTTAATAAGAGTACAAACCGACATGCACACAACATCCCAAATGCACTCTGGAAACCAGGCTTTCTGCAGCAGTGTACTGAGCCAGGTTTCCCGATGGCTGAGTGCATGGGTACATTCCGGGTCCTGACAGAAACCCAACCGATGTCAGCAAAGCTTCAGCAATCAGCTGACAAAATCAGCATGGCTAGTCTCCAGATAGGGTGGGGTCTGCACTGCTCAGTCTAATTGCACTCCGCACCATCTGCCTAACCCCATCCCCCCACTTTGCTTCAGCACCGCTGATATTTATAAACTGCTGCCCTTTAATCAATGCTGCTCGAGGTTCAGTGACTCAGGCTGCAAATCCATCAACTGCAATTTAGAACAGAGCCAAGGCTAATTCACTTGAAAGGGCTGCAGCTCTTACTGCTTTATCCTGAGCCAGCAGTTTGCAACTCACCATCAGTGACAGGACATAGAGAAGGCAATTCCTCTTGAACTGCACTGCATACCCAAACCAAATAGCATCTCAGCAAAGAGCAACAACCCACTACACTGCAATCTGACTGGCACACTGTCAGTGATTAGGAACGACTCCATTTACACAGCAGGCATAGTGAGTATTCCGGATCGATTCCAGTTGCACTGCAGGCAGTACCAGTGATCTAAATTGACTCTATTTACACTGCAGGCACTGAGAGCGATTTGGATTGACACCATTTACACTGCAGACTCTGCCAGCGATCCCAACGGACTCCATTTACACTGCAGGCATGGTGAGTGATCTGGATTGACTCCATTTACACTGCAGGCACTGCCAGTGATCCCGATTGACTCCATTTCCACTGCAGGCACTGCCAGTGATCTGGATTGACTCCATTTACACTGCAGGCACTACCAGTGATCCCGATTGACTCCATTTACACTGCAGGCACTACCAGTGATCCCGACTGACTCCATTTACACAGCAGGAACTGAGAGCGATCTGGATTGACTCCATTTACACTGCAGGCACTACCAGTGATCTGGATTGACTCCATTTACACAGCAGGAACTGAGAGCGATCTGGATTGACTCCATTTACACTGCAGGCACTACCAGTGATCCCGACTGACTCCATTTACACTGCAGGCACTGCCAGTGATCTGGATTGACTCCATTTACACTGCAAGCACTACCAGTGATCTGGATTGACTCCATTTACACTGCAAGCACTACCAGTGATCTGGATTGACTCCATTTACACAGCAGGAACTGAGAG
The DNA here is from genome assembly GCA_024679065.1 of Sphyrna mokarran. NCBI lineage: Eukaryota > Metazoa > Chordata > Chondrichthyes > Carcharhiniformes > Carcharhinidae > Sphyrna > Sphyrna mokarran. Next base: position 75,582,252 of record JAGIQG010000003.1, on the reverse strand, counting down.
CGATCTGGATTGACTCCATTTACACTACAGGCACTACCAGTGATCCCGACTGACTCCATTTACACTGCAGACATTGCCAGTGATCTGGATTGACTCCATTTACACTACAGGCACTACCAGTGATCTGGATTGACACCATTTACACTGCAGGCACTGCCAGTGATCTGGATTGAAACCATTTACACTGCAGGCACTACCAGTGATCCCGATTGACTCCATTTACACTGCAGGTACTACCAGTGATCCCGATTGACTCCATTTACACTGCAGGTACTACCAGTGATCTGGATTGACTCCGTTTACACTGCAGGCACTAACAGTGATCCGGATTGACTCCATTTACACTGCAGGCACTACCAGTGATCTGGATTGACTCCATTTACACTGCAGGCACTACCAGTGATCCGGATTGACTCCATTTACACTGCAGGCACTACCAGTGATCCGGATTGACTCCATTTACACTGCAGGCACTGCCAGTGATCTGGATTGACTCCATTTACACTGCAGGCACTACCAGTGATCCGGATTGACTCCATTTACACTGCAGGCACTGCCAGTGATCCGGATTGACTCCATTTACACTGCAGGCACTGCCAGTGATCTGACTTGACTCCATTTACACTGCAGGCACTACCAGTGATCCGGATTGACTCCATTTACACTGCAGGCACTACCAGTGATCCGGATTGACTCATTTACACTGCAGGCACTGCCAGTGATCTGACTTGACTCCATTTACACTGCAGGCACTACCAGTGATCCGGATTGACTCCATTTACACTGCAGACATTGCCAGTGATCGGATTGACTCCATTTACACTGCAGGCACTACCAGTGATCTGGATTGACTCCATTTACACTGCAGACATTGCCAGTGATCTGGATGGACTCCGTTTAGAGTGCAGGCACTACCAGTGACCCCGATTGACTCCATTTACACTGCAGGCACTGCCAGTGACCCCGATTGACTCCATTTACACTGCAGGCACTACCAGTGATCTGGATTGACTCCATTTACACTGCAGGCACTGCCAGTGATCTGGATGGACTCCATTTACACTGCAGACATTGCCAGTGAATTGGATGGACTCCATTTACACTGCAGGCACTGCCAGTGATCTGGATGGACTCCATTTACACTGCAGGCACTGCCAGTGATCTGGATGGACTCCATTTACACTGCAGGCACTACCAGTGTTCCCGAATGACTCCATTTACTCTGCAGGCACTGCCAGTGATCTGGATTGAAACCATTTACACAGCAGGAACTGAGCGCGATCTGGATTCAATCCATTTACACTGCAGGCACTACCAGTGATCCGGATTGCCTCCACTTACACAGCAGGAACTGAGAGCGATCTGGATTGACTCCATTTACACTGCAGGCACTACCAGTGATCCGGATTGACTCCATTTACACTGCAGGCACTGCCACCGATCTCGAGTGACTCCATTTACACTGCAGGCACTGCCAGTGATCTGGATTGACACCATTTACAATGCAGGCACTGCCAGTGATCTGGATTGACACCATTTACACTGCAGGCACTGCCAGTGTTCTGGACTGACTCCATTTACACTGCAGGCACTGCCAGTGTTCTGGACTGACTCCATTTACAATGCAGGCACTACCAGTGATCTGGATTGACTCCATTTACACTGCAGGCACTGCCAGTGATCTGGACTGATTCCATTTACACTGCAGGCACTACCAGTGATCCCGATTCACTCCATTTACACGGCAGGTACTTCCAGTGATCTGGATTGACTCCATTTACACTGCAGGCACTGCCAGTGATCTGGACTGACTCCATTTACACTGCAGGCACTGCCAGTGATCTGGACTGACTCCATTTACACTGCAGGCACTGCCAGTGATCTGGATTGACTCCATTTACACTGCAGGCACTGCCAGTGTTCTGGACTGACTCCATTTACACTGCAGGCACTACCAGTGATCTGGATTGACTCCATTTACACTGCAGGCACTACCAGTGATCTGGATTGACTCCATTTACTATGCAGGCACTACCAGTGATCTGGATTGACTCCGTTTACACTGCAGGCACTGCCAGTGATCCCGATTGACTCCATTTACACTGCAGGCACTGCCTCTGATCTGGATTGACTCCATTTCCACTGCAGGCACTACCAGTGATCTGGATTTACTCCATTTACTATGCAGGCACTACCAGTGATCTGGATTCACTCCGTTTACACTGCAGGCACTAACAGTGATCCCGATTGACTCCATTTACACTGCAGGCACTACCAGTGATCTGGATTGACTCCATTTACACTGCAGGCACTACCAGTGATCCCGATTGACTCCATTTACACTGCAGGCACTACCAGTCATCCGGATTGACTCCATTTACACTGCAGGCACTACCAGTGATCTGGATTGACTCCATTTACACTGCAGGCACTGCCAGTGATCTGAACTGACTCCATTTACACTGCAAGCACTGCCAGTGATCTGAACTGACTACATTTACACTGCAGGCACTACCAGAGATCCCGATTGACTCCATTTACACTGCAGGCATTGCCAGTGATCCCGACTGACTCCATTTACACTGCAGGCACTGCCAGTGATCCCGACTGACTCCATTTACACTGCAGGCACTGCCAGTGATCTGAACTGACTCCATTTACACTGCAGGCACTGCCAGTGATCTGAACTGACTCCATTTACTATGCAGGCACTGCCAGGGATCTGGACTGACTCCATTTACACTGCAGGCACTGCCAGTGATCTGAACTGACTCCATTTACTATGCAGGCACTACCAGTGATCTGGATTGACTCCATTTACACTGCAGGCACTGCCAGTGATTTGAACTGACTCCATTTACACAGCAGGCACTGCCAGTGAACTGAACTGACTCCATTTACACTGCAGGCACTGCCAGTGATCCCGATTCACTCCATTTACACTGCAGGCACTGCCAGTGATCTGAACTGACTCCATTTACACTGCAGGCACTACCAGTGATCTAGATTCACTCCATTTACACTGCAGGCACTGCCAGTGATCTGGATTGACACCATTTACAATGCAGGCACTACCAGTGATCCCGATTGACTGCATTTACACTGCAGGCACTACCAGTGATCTGGATTGACACCATTTACAATGCAGGCACTACCAGTGATCCCGATTGACTGCATTTACACTGCAGGCACTACCAGTGATCCCAATTGACTGCATTTACACTGCAGGCACTACCAGTGATCCCGATTGACTCCATTTACACTGCAGGCACTACCAGTGATCTGGATTGACTCCATTTACACTGCAGACATTGCCAGTGATCTGGATGGACTCCGTTTAGAGTGCAGGCACTACCAGTGACCCCGATTGACTCCATTTACACTGCAGGCACTGCCAGTGACCCCGATTGACTCCATTTACACTGCAGGCACTACCAGTGATCTGGATTGACTCCATTTACACTGCAGGCACTGCCAGTGATCTGGATTGACTCCATTTACACTGCAGGCACTACCAGTGATCTGATGACTCCATTTACACTGCAGGCACTACCAGTGATCTGATTGACTCCATTTACACTGCAGGCACTGCCCTGGACCAGTGATCTGGACTGACTCCATTTACACTGCAGGCACTACCAGTGATCTGGATTAACTCCATTTACACTGCAGGCACTGCCAGTGATCCCGATTTACTCCATTTACACTGCAGGCACTGCCAGTGATCCCAATTGACTACATTTACACTACAGGCACTGCCAGTGAATCTGATTTACTCCATTTACACTGCAGGCACTGCCAGTGATCTGGACTGATTCCATTTACACTGCAGGCACTACCAGTGATCCCGATTCACTCCATTTACACTGCAGGTACTTCCAGTGATCTGGATTGACTCAATTTACACTGCAGGCACTGCCAGTGATCCCGATTCACTCCATTTACACTGCAGGCACTACCAGTGATCTGGATTGACTCCATTTACACTTCAGGCACTACCAGTGATCTGGATTTACTCCATTTACACTGCAGACATTGCCAGTGATCTGGATTGACTCCATTTACACTGCAGGCACTGCCAGTGATCTGGATTGACTCCATTTACACTGCAGGCACTGCCAGTGATCTGGATTGACTCCATTTACACTGCAGGCACTGCCAGTGATCCCGATTTACTCCATTTACACTGCAGGCACCGTCAGTGATCTGGACAGACACCATTTACACTGCAGGCACTGCCAGTGATCCCGATTTACTCCATTTACACTGCAGGCAATACCAGTGATCTGGATTGACTCCATTTACACTGCAGGCACTACCAGTGATGTGGATTGACTCCATTTACACTGCAGGCACTACCAGTGATCTGGATTAACTCCATTTACACTGCAGGCACTACCAGTGATCCCGATTGACTCCATTTACACTGCAGGCACTGCCAGTGATCCCGATTTACTCCATTTACACTGCAGGGACTACCAGTGATCTGGACTGACTCCATTTACACTGCAGGCACTGCCAGTGATCCCGATTGACTCCATTTACACTACAGGCACTGCCAGTGATCCCAATTGACTACATTTACACTACAGGCACTGCCAGTGATCCTGATTTACTCCATTTACACTGCAGGCACTGCCAGTGATCCCGATTGACTCCATTTACACTACAGGCACTGCCAGTGATCCCGATTGACTACATTTACACTACAGGCACTGCCAGTGATCCTGATTTACTCCATTTACACTGCAGGCACTGCCAGTGATCCCGATTGACTCCATTTACACTACAGGCACTGCCAGTGATCCCAATTGACTACATTTACACTACAGGCACTGCCAGTGATCCTGATTTACTCCATTTACACTGCAGGCACTGCCAGTGATCCCGATTTACTCCATTTACACTGCAGGCAGAGTGATTTGCATTCACACCATTTACACTACAGGCACTGTCAATGAGCTGACTGATTCAATTTACACATTCAAATTCACCCAGATAAAGACACAAATCATTATGCTCTAAGATGGTAAATCTTCCAAAATGCTTCACAGGAGTTTTATCTGACAACATGCACAATGAGTTACTGAGGATGTGAAAACCAGCTGTCGTAAGTTGAAGTTGAGTCAGGAAGCTGGTTTAAAGCTGTGGCTTAAAGCAGGAGAAAGGAAGATAGGCCAAGCAGTTTTGGGAGGACATTCCAGAGCTTTGTGCTTCCCCAGTTGACAGGGAAGTGTTTAAAATCAGCACAGTGCAAGATGCCAGAATTGAAGGGACATACATATCTCAAAGATGATAGAGATAGTGAGGTATGAGGCCAGGTACGGATTTCATGACAAAAATAGTAAAACTTTATAATCACTACAACACTGCCAGATCAAAGCCATTTTAGGTTAGTGAGCACAGGTTGATAGGTGAACAGGACACTGTGCAGGTTAATGGCTTTGTCAAGGGCAGATTGTGTCTTACAAGCCTGGTTGAGTTCTTTGAAAATGTGACTAAACAAACTGACTAAGGAAGAGCAGTAGATGTGGTTTATATGGGCTTCAGCAAGGCATTCGATAAGGTTCCCCATGCAAGACATCTTGAGAAAGTGAGAGGGCATGGGATCCATGGGGCTGTTGCCTTGTGGATCCAGAACTGGCTTGCCTGCAGAAAGCAGAAAGTGGTTGTAGATGGGTCTTTTTCTGCGTGGAGGTCGGTCGCCAGTGGAGTGCCCCAGGGGTCTGTTCTGTGACCCTTGCTGTTTGGAATTTTCATAAGTGACCCGAATGAGGAAGTGGAGGGATGGGTTGGTAAGTTTGCCAATGACACAAAGGTTGGTAGTGTTGTGGATAGTCTGGAGGGATGTCAGAAGTTGCAGCGTGACATAGATAGGATGCAAGACTGGGCAGAGAAGTGGCAGATGGACTTCAACGCGGATAAATGTGTAGTGGTCCATTTTGGCAGGTCTAATGGGATGAAGCAGTATAATATCAAGGGTAGGAGTCTTGGCAGTGTAGAGAATCAGAAGGACCTTGGGGTCCGGGTCCATAGGACTCTCAAATCAGCCTCGCAGATAGAGGATGTGGTCAAGAAGGCGTAAGGTGTACTGGTCTTCATTAATCGAGGGATTGAGTTTAAGAATCGGGAGATAATGCTGTAGCTTTATAAGACCCTAGTCAGTCCCCACTTGGAGTACTGTGCAAAGTTCTGGTCACCTCATTACAAAAAAGATGTGGAAGCAATTGAAAGGGTGCAGGGGGGATTTACAAGGATGTTGCCTGGATTGGGTGGCATGCCTTGTGAGGATAGGTTGAGGGAACTCAATCTTTTCTTCCTAGAGAGACGAAGGATGAGAGGTGACCTGACAGAGACTTATAAGATGTTGAGAAGTATTGATTGGGTGGATTCTCGGAGGCTATTTCCCAGAGCTAAAATGGTCGCTACAAGAGGACACAGGTTTAAGATGCTGGGGAGTAGGTAATGAGGAGATATCAGGGCAAGATTAGGGCCAGAGACACCAGTGGGAAGTTGTGCATAGAGCTTGAAGAGATCGGAGAGGCACTGAACAAATATTTCTCTTCAGTATTCACGCAGGGAAACGTAAATGTAGTTGTGGAGAACACTGGGATACAGGGTTGTAAACCCTGAAGTAGATAAGGAGGTGGTGTTAGATATTCTTGAGGGTTTGAAAATAGATAAGTCCCCTGGGCCGAACGGGATTTACCCTAGGATTCTCTGGGAGGCAAGAGAAGTGATTGCAGAGCCTTTGGCTCTGATCTTCAGGTCGTCGTTGGTTACAGGTGTAGTGCCGGAAGACTGGAAGATAGCAAATGTTGTCCCATTGTTCAAGAAGGGTAATAGAGACTATCCTAGGAATTATAGACCAGTGAGTCTTACTTCTGTTGTGGGCAAAGTTTTGGAAAGAATTATTAGGTATAGGATTTATTGTCATTTAGAGAGAAATGATTGGAGATAGTCAGCATGGTTTTGTGAAGGGTAGGTCGTGCCTCACAAACCTTATTGAGTTTTTTGAAAAGGTAACCAAAGAGGTGGATAAGGGTAAGGCAGTTGACGTGATATATATGGACTTTAGTAAGGCATTCGATAAGGTTCCCCATGGAAGGCTTCTGCAGAAAATGCAGATGTATGGGATTGAGGGTGATTTAGCTAATTGGATTAGGAATTGGCTAGCTGATAGAAGACAGAGGTTGGTAGTTGATGGGAACTATTTATCGTGGAGTTCGGTTACAAGTGGTGTACCTCAAGGATCTGTTTTGGGGCCTCTGCTGTTTGTAATTTTTATAAATGATCTGGATGAGGGTATAGAAGGATGGATTACTAAATTTGCTGACGACACCAAAGTTGGAGGAGTTGTAGATAGCGAAGAGCGGTGTTATAATTTGCAGAGAGACTTAGTCAAGTTGCAGAGCTGGGCCGAGTGGTGGCAAATGAAGTTTAATGCGGAAAAGTGTGAGGTAATTCACTTTGGCAGAAATAACAAATGTGTAGAGTATAGGGCTAATGGTAGGACTCTTAATAGTGTTGACAAATGGAGGGATCTCGGTGTATATGTGCATAGATCCCTGAAAGTTGGCATTCAAGTTGATAAGGTTGTTAAGAAGGCATACGGAGTCTTATCTTTTATTGATAGGGGGATTGAATTTCGGAGCTGAAATGTCATGTTGCAACTGTACAAAACTCTGGTGCGGCCGCACTTGGAGTATTGTGTACAGTTCTGGTCCCCACATTATAAGAGAGATGTGGACGCATTGGAGATGGTGCAGAGGAGGTTTACCAGGATGTTGCCTGGTATGGAGGGAAGGTCTTATGAGGAAAGGCTGAGGGATTTGAGGTTATTTGCATTAGAGAGAAGGCGGCTAAGAGATGACCTTATTGAGGCATACAAGATGATCAGAGGATTAGACAGGGTGGACTGTAATAGCCTTTTTCCTCGAATGGAGAAGACTAGCACAAGGGGACATAGCTTTAAATTAAGGGAGGGTAGTTATAGGACGGATGTCAGAGGTAGGTTCTTTACCCAGAGGGTGGTGAGGGCATGGAATGCCCTGCCTGCAGCAGTTGTAGATGCGCCAAGTTTGGGGGCGTTTAAGTGGTCAGTGGATAGGTTTATGGATGAAAATGGAACGGTTTAGGTTAGAGGGTCATTCTTTTTCTCCATTGGTTGGCGCAGCATCGAGGGCCAAAGGGCCTGTACTGCGCTGTAATGTTCTATGTTCTATATCAGGAGTAAGTTTTTCACTCAGAGGGTGATAGGTGAGTGGAATCAACTGCCATCGGTGGTGATGGAGGCAAATTTATTAGGGTTTTTTTAACAGACTTCTGGATGAGTACACGGGATTTAACAGGATTGAAGTTATAGGTAGGCCCAGTAGGTAGGGATATGATCTGCGCAACCTGTGGGCCAAAGGGTTGTTTGTGCTGTAGTTTTTCTACGTTCTATGCAAGATCAATTCAGTAAAGTTTGACAACATCAATTTTAAATCCAACCAATTTATTTGATAGTAAATCAACAAGCTTTCGACTTTTCATCTTCGTCAGGCAAATGCAATGTTCTGGTCTGCAATAGCACACAAATCAGCACAGACAGTCACAGATTGCTGATTAGAATGCGAATCCTTACACCTAACCTGCTATTCAAGTGTTAAAGTGGCTAACAACGTGAGTGAAACATTGGTTAGAGAAATGTGTATTTTCTCCAGACAGCACAGTAAGTGAGGTTTTTTGCTAACCCAGTCAAGTCGTGGGGGTTACAGATAGTGTGACATGAAGCCAAGATCCCTGTTAAGACCGTCCTCATGTGTGCGGAACTTGGCTATCAGTCTCTGCTCAGCGACTCACCAGGCAAAACAGTTCCCTTCCTGTGGGCGAGCACTTCAGCAGTCACGGGCATTCGCCTCCGACCTTCGGGTAAATGTTCTTCAAGGGGGCCTTCATGACACACGACAGCGCAGAGTCGCTGAGCAGAGACTGATAGCCAAGTTCCGCACACATGAGGACGGTCTTAACAGGGATCTTGGCTCCATGTCACATTATCTGTAACCTCCATGACTTGCCTGGGTTAGCAAAAAAACCTCACTTATTGTGCTGTCTGGAGAAAATACACATTTCTCTAACCAATGCTTCACTCACATTGTTAGCCACTTTAACACTTGAATAGCAGGTTAGGTGTAAGGATTCGCATTCTAATCAGCAATCTGTGACTGTCTGTGCTGATTTGTGTGCTATTGCAGACCAGAACATTGCATTTGCCTGACGAAGACGAAAAGTCGAAAGCTCGCTGATTTACTATCAAATAAATTAGTTGGATTTAAAATTGGTGTTGTCAAAATTTACTGAGTTTACCGCAGTCCAACACCGGCATCTCTACATCATGACTATGTAAGATCAAGATAGTAGAGTCTTGGATAAGCTCAAGTTTAGAAAGGGTAAGGTGAGGTACCACCTAAGACAGTACTATAATAGTTTAGATAGTCTATATAGTCTAGAGATAATTAAAGAATTGATCCTGCTTTTTCATTCAATTTGTCACATATTATTCAGTGAAAAATATTGTTTCTGAAGTACTATACAGCCAAAGCATACTGTTCATAAAGAAAGAAAGGGAGAGAATGCACAATGTATCATTACAGTCATTGTTAGGGTGGAGGGAAAGATTAACTTAATGCAAAGTAGGTCCATTCAAAAATCTGATGGCAGCAGGGAAGAAGCTGTTCTTGAGTTGCTTCCAGCAGCGGATGAAACAAGGCAGGGATGGAGAAGAGATTGTATTTCAGAGGTGACAGTGGGCAAGAGTTGAGATCAAAAAAATCAACTCATCATCAAATATAACACCAAAATCATCTCACAGAGAGATGGTGTTAATCACTAGGAAATGAAGCTTTAAATAGGGATCAAAGGCACTGGTTCTGGCTTTCCCAACATTCTACCCAATCAATACTGAAATCAGAGGTAGCAGACAGGTGGAGGGGGTGCTGAGGGCCTGCTGTGCCAGAGAGTATCTGTGAAATTTGGTGTTGTGTTTGGCTGATGTCACCAAGGGCCGGGATGTAGCTGAGAAATGGCAGTGGAGGAAACAAGGAGAAATCCGGGGATGATAGAATGTGTGCAGGTGTGTATGTGTGTTTGTGTGTGTGCACATGCGGGTGGGGCTGAGAGAGAGAGAGAGAGAGACGGGAGTGACAGTGTAAGAGAAGGCAGAGAAGCACTGCAGGAATAGCCATTGTATCTGACTGAATAGATGAGAATGGAGCCAGACAAGGACACTGCAACCCAACAGAGGACAGATATTGAAGAGAAACAGAACTAAAATTTCAGGTTGAAGGCCTTTCATTAGCACTGAAACATAAACTGTTTCACTCTAACTGCTAGTGCTTGACCTGTGAGTACTTCCTGCACGTTCTGTCTCCATTTCGATTCCACATTAATAACATTTGGCTTTTGTGTTGGAGGAGGACAGTGTGGTTTAACAATGTCCAAGGCTGCAGACAAGCTGACAAGGAAAAGGATAGCTTGTTTTATCACACTCACTTAGGGTGTAATGTGTGACCTTGATGGGAGTTATTTGTGCACTGTGACAGGGTCACACATTAAGCAAGCAAACACAGCTGCGAGAACCATTGCACGGATTTGGGAAAACAGCACATTTAAGAACTTGAGAAGTGAGAGAAGCTGAACAGAAGACAATAGGTTACAGTGGATAACCTGTACTCAATGCAAGTAACATTTGGGTCTCGTGATCACTTTGCAAACCACTGTATTTTAAAATGATTTTTGAGAATCTATTATAGTACCAAAAAACATTGTGTTTGTTGAGAATTGGGTATTTAACAGAAACATTGCAGAGTGACTTTAGCTTTATTTACTCCATCTCTCTCTCCTTTGTAAAATATGCCTCAATCTTGCTTTTTTGACTTAGCTTTTGGTCATCTCCTTGTATGTCCCAATGCAGCTGGTGTAATATCTCGGCTGATAGCACTCCTCTGAAGTGCGATGGGTCCTTTTATTACTGTCCAGCTGCTGCTCAAATAGAGGTTGTTATTTTGCATCTCCATGCAGTGCAGATCAATGTAACGTTTTGAGTTGTAGAGCTAGAGTCATTTCAGATCTAACATTTGTCAAGTGTTATGTGTTTGGGAGGCAGAAGGGAACTTGGATTTATGATATCTAAAGCTTTCCATTTATAAAATAATGAGGGGCTTGGATCAACTAGATCGTCAATATCTTTTCCTAAAGGTAAGGGAGTCTAAAAGTAGAGGACATAGATTTAAGGTGAGAATGTAGAACATAGAACATTTCATCGTAGTACAGGCCCTTCAGTCCTCGATGTTGCGCCAAGCTGTGAAACCAATTTAAAGCCCATCGAACCTACACTATTCCAATATTATCCAGATGTTTATCCAATGACCATTTAAATGCCCTTCATGTTGCTAACATTGAGGGGAGAGATACATAATTGTCCAGAGGGGCAATTTTTTCATTCAGAGAATAGTGAGTGTCTGGAATGAACTGCCAGAGATAGGAGTAGAGGCGAGCACAATTTTGTCTTTTAAAAAGCATTTAGACAGGTACACGGGTAAGATGGGTATAGAGGGATATGGGCCAAATGAACGCAATTAGGACTAGCTTAGAGGTAACAAAAAAGGGTGGTATGGACAAGTTGGGCTGAAGGGCCTGTTTCAATGCAGTAAACCTCAAAGGACAAAGGGATCAAGGTATTTTCAAAAGATGGGTGGCATAATAATTTTACCGAGGCCAGTTTTTGGTCACCAATCACCCTTTATTTACTACGAGTTTTGAATGCCATTTAGAACATACAACATTACGGCGCAGAACAGGCCCTTCGGCCCTCGATGTTGCGCCGACCAATTAGGAACAAGCAGTGACCCTCTAACCTAAACCATTCCCTTTTCATCCATAAACTTATCTACTAACCTCTTAAAACGCCACCAAACTTGGCGCATCTACAACTGACGCAGGCAAGGCATTCCATACCCTTACCACCCTCTGGGTAAAGAACCTACCTCTGACATCTGTCCTAAAACCACCACCCCTTAATTTAAAGCTATGTCCCCTCGTGCTAGCTTTCTCCATCCTAGGAAAAAGGCTATCACTGTCCACCCTATCTAAACCTCTAATCATCTTATATGTTTCAATAAGGTCTCCT